>APFE030266699.1:156960-230509 GCA_000404065.3 Pinus taeda | reverse complement strand
AAAGTTATATAAGATTAAGGTGTAAATAGAAGTATTTTAATTATGAGCGATATTAATTTATTTTGTTATTACTATTTTTAAGTTGTTGATTTAAATTATTGTTTTACCTTTTTAAATGTAGCGTTACGTGATAACATCTCTCCTATACTTATCTCGCCTATGATGAGTTGTAGAGAGGCAGTCCAATTAATTTAGATTTATTATAACTTAAAAAACTATATTTATTACTAAAGTTATGAGATTTTTTTAAAATTAAAATTTAATATTTATAGCAACCCTGACCAATTTAAATTAGAAATTTCTCTAAAGATGAATATAAAGAAATGTAACCTAAGGCTTTATGTGAAGTTACTTGTAGTTGGGGATTTACTCTATTGGAAGTTCTCCCTTAAAGAAGGTAATTTTTTTCTAGAAATAAACATATGGCATTTTCATCCTATTTTGGTTCTTTATTTGTTATTCTATTGGTTTAAATTTAACTCTTTTTAATAACAAAAATAAGTTAAATAATAAAAAATGGTATTATATTAGTTTTAAACTTTTGAAAAATAATATATTTTATTATTTCTTAATGAACAACTCAGTACTTATCACGAGATAGTAACTAAAATTCATGTTTTTAACATTTCTTCTAGTTAATATGACATCATGTTCATAATGATAACTTAGACATGTTTAGTCTTGATGATGTGGTCCAATGCTTATGTGGGGAGGTTTGGCCCCGATAAGTTATGTGGTCTAATCTTGGGCAAGACTATGTATGTTTGAGAGTTACTCCACACATGATTCTTTGAGTTGAAAAAAAACGATAAAGACATTTCTACTTTAAATAATCTAATTAGAAATACATAAAATATAGATATTTGTTTCACATAACCTAAACGGAAAAAAATGCATCAATAAGTCTTAATTGTCATCACAAATTCATTGTGATCGATATGTTCCTCTCACACTGATGTGATCATATTTATCAAATGCACTGCCTAAATAGTATTTAAACGTATAGTTATAGCTTGGTGCATTAGATAATGTGAACTTTCTATTACGATGCTAAAACATTATATGTAATGGCCCCGGTAATTCACAAAATAGCTTCCCTGTTTTCTTAAAAAAAAAAAACATTTGGACAAGGATTATTGTTTACTTTGTGTAATGAATGGGAAATGTTATCTATGCAGAATTTGAGCATGAATAAAAGAAAATTACATTCAGTAACTTCAAGTAAGGAAGTTATTCTTTTGTTGATAATGTTTCTTTTATAAAATATATAGAAAAAAAAAAACAATTGTCAAGAAGGGAAGAGAAACCCTAACTATTTTGTATCCTTCCTTAGAAAGGATGGAAGGGGAACCGGGCTGTTGGGGAACATACGGAGAAAGAAAGCAAAATATGTTAAGTCTAGTAGGGACCAGATAACATGGCACAAGTTGTGCGTTAAAGAAATTGCTGAAGGCAGTGGTCTGGCAGTAAGCTTGGGGGGAGATTTGATTCGATTAATAAGTCTCGTGGTCGGGAGGATTGACAAGCAAAAGTAGTTTCTTTTTCCTAAACCTGAAGAGGTGTGGAAGCGTAAAGGCAAATAACACAGGTAAGTATCACTGTGGAATTCCATACAGTTACAAAGTTTGTGTCATTGGTTAAACAAATAAGAACTTAGCAGTAATCTGTAAAAGAAACTAACACGAATTCTATTCAGAATTATTATATTGAAACCAAATGGATATAGGGTAGCTTTAATCATTCGCTAGCCTCAGGTAACTCATCAATGATAGGAGGGTAACCGGAAGAGCTGCAAGCAACATATGAAATAAGTGAAAAACATTTGTAAGAAGTGTAGGCTATAATAAACAGTGACGAATAAGAAAAAGTATTGCAAATTTCTTCGAAGACTAGACAAGCAGAATGAAAGACCTGTAATAGGGAAAGACAGAATAAAATCCTATATGACAAGATGCAACAGAAAACGAAAACTGAAGTAAATTCCTTCCAAATAAACGAATCTCACAGGAACTCGAAGCATAGCTAACAAGCGAGTTAACACTACGTCTTCAGACGCTGTGGAAATTACCATTAAATAACCATGACCGCGTAGGAAGGTCTAGAATAAATGCCACAAGAAAATCTTGATTCAGTATTATTCTGTGCATGCTTATACAAATATCTTTTCCACTGAAATTACATGATACCTAAAGCCTAAAGTGTGACAACTTGAACATTTGAAAGAAGACCAATATTCGAGTAATAAGAACAGTCATTATAAGTTATACCATTGCCGAATGAGCGAGAAGAAGTTCCTGTAATGAAAGAATACCTTTAAAACAAGAACCATTCATGTACGCGATAACCCAATACATATCTATGCCAAAGCGAATGTGCACAAACCTATAATACAAAACAGTAACAAACTATCTAAACAAACGATTTTTCTTTAATTGAACTACCACTGTGCCGAGGCCATAAGGGGCGAATCCATAGAACCTTCTAAGGATTCAAGACCCGGCTCGGATTTAATTTCCACAGATAAAAGAACTTCAGGAAATCCATGAAAAAGTCAATATACTATTCATTAACAAAGGATTGTACACAAAGAGCGTGGAAACGGGTCGGAACCCGATATCTAAAACCCGAAATCTTAACATAACAATGACATTCTTCACATTCGGCTAGTCTAACTGTACAATTAGTTGGTATAAGAAAATATTACAATAATAATTACAATTATTTGGATGAAAGTCCATGAGTATCAAACAATATATACACAAACATTGGAGTATGAAACCCCAAGTAGGGAAAAATCTTGCAGTAGCTCTCAGCCGAGAGATTACATGATGACCTTCAACATTAACATATCGGAACCTGCCATCAAAACGGATTAGGTCAACCAGAGAACCGAAACCCCGTGTGCAAGAGTTGGGTGACCTAGGAGTCAATGGACTCACGTGGTGACGGGCGAAACGAAACCCTGATAGCTACCATTTTCCCGGCTGCGACAAATGATAACCAACCTATCATTATACAGACAAACTGGTTAGTCTTATTAGGCCGCCATAATTTATCACCTAAAATCCATAAGGAAAACATAAAAAAAAGGTTATCACCTGTGTCGACGTTAACCCTCGGCTCGATTCTGGGCGGGATGAGCAAACGAATGAAATCCTGCAATAGCGCCTTTCGGAAATGAAATAGGGCAACTGACAACCCTCGAAGCTCATATTACCTGCGCATGAGGAGGTTGAATGAAATGCCTCCGCCATCACCGCTGTCGAACAGAAACGACAACCATAAAACAAAGAAAACAGTTGATATACCTCAACCAGAGCAAGCGGCAGGAACAAGTTATGGTTCTGGCTCAGCATAGAAAGGCAGAGGCAAGGCGAGTTTGGCATCAAGACATCTGCGGAAGCCCCGACGCTGAAATGACCGAAAGAAATCTCTCGAGCCGAACGTATACCAAATGAAAATTAAACCCTAATGACATAGCTTCGTAAACCGGGAATGGCTTACCATCGTTCGATGGACAAGAGCTAATTTCCATCATCGATCTCTTCCCAGAATCCCGAGATCAGATCTCTCTACAGAAGAATTAATACCAATAGCAGTCGCCAATGCAAAAGGAGTAAACTGAGACTGTAGGTAATCCACATGTCAAGCCCTTGGCGGTTGACATTTAAAACTCCGGAAAAAAAAAAAAAAAAAAAAAAAAAAAAAAAGCAAATAGTTGGTGTACTGCCAAGGCCGATGTGGTACGCCTTCCACATAACATATGAAGAAGTACAATAAATCGGATTGATTATAACATTCATCATATTATGTAACTTTACATGTACCCTGTCGGGTAAAAATAAATATTAATAAAAAAAAAATTACGGGTGTTTCCGTAGTAGGAGTCGTGACATTATACGTGCACACCAATGAATAAGTTTTATGCGTCTTTACAAAAATTTTAATTTTTGAACAAACAGTGGTGCATCAAAGGTACTTGTGCATCGATTCTACTGTGGTTGTGTTTTAAAGCACACCGTATCCAGTGAAAAACTGTGTTTTGAGTGCATTGATGATTTTTTAATTTTTTAAAATTAAAAGTTATGTTTCCATATTAATAAATACATTTTTCATTTCATAAAAAACAATTGCGAATATTATCAATTATATTATAAAATGGAAACAATTAAAAAAAAAAATTAATTAGAAAAATAATGAAAACAAAAACATACAACATTAGCATAAATGATGAAATAACAAAGTACATGTCACTCTCCATTGTCATCACCCTAATTATTTTCCTTGCATTGCATGATAACAATGTTGTTCCCAAAATATGTTTTGATCTAAGATCATGTCTTAATACAAACCATCAATCCCTATCCAACACATATGGGTAAAAAAAACACTTAGTTGCAGTGTTTTAGGAAAACATAAGGGTCTTTAGCTTCACGCCACATCTTTATATAGTTGATAGATATCATCCCATTATCAGGACCATCCTTTAAATTATTTTGATCAAAGATATCCCACCACTTTCACCTAAAAATAACACATTGGAATGAAGAGAAGTTGACTTGAATGATCTCTTGTATTATTCCAATGTAACCTAATGTCCCCTACATTAGGTATTGATTGTGGTGGCAAGCACAACTAGATTGGTGCTCGACAGAGATGTGTCATGCATCCATCATCAACATAAATCGTGCGAAAATGATGTCCATATGCCCACATAGATGGGGACAAATTCCCCTATAAAAGACTGATAATATCCTGGTTTCATGTGTCTAATAAGCCAAAAATAATAAAAAATAAAAAATATATATAGACATTACAATTCAAACATGTAGCATGAAGTTAAAATTGTATAGAAATTGAATATAAAATTACTAAGTTGTCGCACCCAATACCTATGCTTATCGCATCCTATTCAACACGCATGTAATGACCAGATTCATTATATTTATCAAACAATAAATAACAACCCAACTGTTAGGGTGCATCATTAGTGTATTTTCTTTTAAATGATTAGGATAAGGCACCGTTCTACCATTTAACCACTTCAATTTCTTCCAATCACTCTCCCATTTCCTCCTCTATTCTTCATACAAAGAGACCCATTGTTGTGTCACTTCCATATTGTAAACAATGAATTTGTTGATGATCAAATAAAACAAACATATATATAGTAGCTATGAGATCCGAATATTCATTAATATGAAGTTCAGTGTGAATAGTTACTGTGTATTAATTTGACAGATAATAAGACTGCATTTTCTCCTTATCATGTGCCTCTTTCCATTCATTTTGAGAAGCTCCCCTTCTCTCTTGTCTTCACCCGTTTCGTCATCCCAAATCACCAAACCTTGTGTGATTTTAGCTTGCTTGATGTACTTGCTGGCATAATAGAAGACTCATAGGATATATACCCCCTCAGTCTTTCTCTTTTTCGAACAAAACCTTTTTATTTTTTTATATACTTCTCTTACAAGAACATCCAATGACAAGAAACAACCCCAACTAATTCAACATCATCTACACGGTGAATTAGAAGATGAGCTTACAGGTGCATGAAACTCATTGACACCTCTTCTAAAACATACAAACTATATAAGCTATATCTTGGTCCCATTGTGAAATGCTAAGCATATGAATCTCCTTTGATGTGATCCAATGTACAATTAAATATAATTTAGATATGGCATGTGTTGAGTGTGGATCTTGATTATCTTCTTTATTCAAAGGTATGGCCGCATTAGACCCTAGTTCGTAACAGGGCAAAAACACTTCCCACATGATCACTGTCAATGGGGTTTAGGGGCAATATATGATGATTTTATGAGCCCCCCCGCTGGGCATTGGGGGCAGTCCTCCTGAAACTAAAAAAAAATGTAAAATTGCCTTATAAAATATTGCAATTTTGTAGTCAATCTAAGTCGTTCATTAGGTGAATGATCTAGTGGTAGAAGCTATGTTTAATTTAGGGTTTTTTCCCTAGAAGGAAACTCCTCAATATATATGAGGGACTTTTATTGTGAATGTGTATATGTGTATTCTAAGCAAGAAATAGAGAAGAGAATGTGTGAGAGTGGAGAGGAAATTATAGTAGATCTATTGTAGGTTGTATATCTTCATTTTTATGGATAATATAAAGGAGGGATTGGTTATTTCTCCATGGGCATAGCCCAAATTGGGTGAATGACTTATATCTGTGTCTCTCTTGTTTTTTTTTTTGCAATATTTTATGTGTTTCATTGCTCTGTAATATATAATTTTCCAATAGAATGTAATAGGCCTTGGGGTAAGTCATTGTTCATAGACCCATGCAGGAACAGAGGATAATGAAATTTCATAATAAATAGTACATTATACAAGCTTTAACTATAAAATATTGCATTACATAAAGTTAAAATCATGTTTTTGACACAAACTATTAGAAAGTTCAAATAGTCATGCGATGTCAACTCTGAAAAATTATGTTGCACAATGAAGAAATGTCGTAGTCAAGACCCATATAAAGAAGGCATGCTCACACTCATTATAACTTCCTTTTCCAAAGAAAAATCATGTTTATTTCAAATACATGGGACATCCCCTTCTTTGAAAGACCAAGAGAGACTAGACTCTCCTTTATTTTATTGGCTTAGCCAATATTTCTTTTTAGTTTTTGAAGAAATAAGATCGCTCCTAACAACTAATGTGTCACTTTATTTCAATCATCTTTGCCTCAATAAAGAAGATGAAACATTTTTAAATATATGTATGGGACATAGTACGTGGGCAATATTAAGATGCTTTGAGTATGGGAGCTCATAAAGGACAGATTTCATTTTCATCCCAATGGGAAATTTCTCAGCATAGGTTTCAAAGAATTTTGGATCGACGAACATAGGCTCCCCATTTGAATTGAACATTTCTTCAAACTCCTTATCCTCTCTGTCATATTATCTAAGTGATTCAGCTGGTGTCATTATTACAGGCCTTTGGGTTCTCTCTAGTCTAGAATTGAAAGCAGATGTTGCTCTTCTGTAAGGGTGTTCTTCTCAT
The DNA here is from genome assembly GCA_000404065.3 of Pinus taeda. NCBI lineage: Eukaryota > Viridiplantae > Streptophyta > Pinopsida > Pinales > Pinaceae > Pinus > Pinus taeda. The sequence goes on along the minus strand of APFE030266699.1, from coordinate 223,480 downwards.
AGGAATACCATGGAGAAGTCATGCACTAGCTTTTAGAGGTGGTCAGATCACCTAGCCTTGAGAGAGAGTCCACAACATTTACATCCATGATACCATTTTGTTACAAGACCTATGAAATTACTGTCTATATGTCGATTCGTTAGCGACCATCAAGGTATGAACAATGGAAATGAATTAAATTAATATGTGAAACAATATTGTTACTAAAAAAATCAATAAAAATGTAATTTACCAGATCAAACTCCTAAGCTTGGATAATCACGTATCGTGTAACCACATATGCCATAAAATGTTAAATTCCTCTATGTTGCGATGGATCTTGATACATCATACACATGTATCCCTTCCCATAATTCCTTTAATTCATCGACAATTGGTTGTAAGTAGACATCCATATTCTTCACTTTCCTTCTACGACACACTATGAGAGCCAAAATAATATGTTTATTCTTCACGGACAGCTATGGGGGGATATTGTTATTGATCACTACTACATGCCTAACATAATAATTGTTGTTTTGAAGGAAATATGGGTTGACGCCATCCATGGCTATGATGAGTTTTAGACTTCATACTTCATCCTTGAATTTTCGAGCCCATGTATCCTCTATATATGTCATGGCTATTGAATCTATTATGATTCACATAACTCCTGAATCACTTCTATGTGAGACATGCCATCCCTGCAACATATCTAATTCTTTGCAACGAAAGAGTCTTCGAATCCTTGTGATTATATCAATGTGCCTCAACATCTTATGAGGAGGACCATGTGGTTTACCTATTTTTTTTGTTATGGTACATGCCATGCCCATATTTCAAAAATTATATCTTTTTCTACATATTCTCCTCTATATTACAATCATTCAGACATTCATGATATGATATGTACTCAATAACCAAAATTTTCAATAACTTCTTTGTCATTTTACAAATGCCTAGCAAGATGTTATCACTTGGAAGAACCTTATATTTTAATATCATGTAGTTGGTCGTGGATATAATTGTACAATTGCAATATTTAAAATTCATAAAACTGACCATTTTTAAATTTGTTTGTGTGAAAAAAATACAAGGAAATTAATCAAATGCAGGTCAATTTACTCAATATTTCCAAGAAACACACATTTGATATGCCAAAAATTGCTTTCTCATTGTACAACAACATTGTTTTCCTCATCTGAATAGACTTTGACTTGCCACGAGGTCTAAAGAGAGGGGTGGTGGAAGAAAATTTAATGCTTTCGAATAAGGTATCGGTGATATGAGCATCATCACCTGGATCATCATTTTGGAATGGATATAACAAAATTGCCTCCATTGTAGTTGTATCCCATAACATACCAACCTCCATTTGATTGCCTCCATTGTGAACTTGGGATGAAGAAATACTATTCTTGTAGTCATTCCTAATTGGTGAATATAGATGTAGTGGGAATTGAATAGGCGGTTGATTCAACCATTATTTGTTTTCTTCGCCTATGGTTCTTTCCCTTAATGTAGCCTTCTCTCAGGTTGACACTGTACTGGGGTGCTTCGCTTCAGAAGATGGTAGGTGGGCAATTCATCATCACCAAAATCCTATTTTCAAAAATTATTGAGAATTATTAGTAAAATACCAATGATATTCGTAATCACACCGATGTAATTAGTTTTTCGAAATTGCATTATACGAAACAATTATTACCATCATTGATCCAGGATTATGGTTGGAAGATGCAATGTTCTAATTGGCAGGCTGACGAGGTTGTCCATTTTCATCTGCCAACTACTTATGATATGCCTCTCCTGATAAAAGCTTCTAACATTTTTAAAAATATGGAATAATAGTTTTTGCATCTAAACTAGATTTTGAATCAGGTTGCTGCAATTTTGGATACATTTTTGTTCAATTTGACATGGATTAAAAAATAAATCAATTAGATAGTAAAAATATAAATAAAATATTAACTTACTGTAGATTAAAACATAAAATCCATGAAGGACTTGGATCAACAACATGGAACAAGTTAGAATTTGAAGAATTGATCATTTGATATTATAGATATTTTTTCCTAGGATTTGAGGAAAATAAAATATAAAAATTTGTGTGCACATCCAAAATTACTGTCGACAACCATATAACCACAATCTGAATTTCAATATAGATTTCAAATCAATTTTCAAGAATAAGGTGACTTTAAGTAGAAAATGTATATTATGAACTGTTGTAATTCATGTGGATGCATCTTAAATGATAATTTGAGATTAATATGTCATTTTATATGAAATTAAAGTTTCATTTAGATTTTAAACCCAACTAGTATGATTATTAGAAGAAAGTGCACCGATGCATTTAAAAAATTAACAGAACCGAGAGTTCAAATAATACTCACACCAGTTTTCAGTATTCTGAAAAAAATATGTTATCATATCAGTGCTCTTCTATAAAAATGCACAGACATGTTTAAAAATACTAGTATGGCTACACACCTGTTTCCCAATTTTAAAAAATAAAATTGAATTTAACCAGCTCAATTCTCTTATAACAATTACAACACTTATTCTTTTAAATAAAAACTAAATTGTTGTGCTCAAAAAATTAATCGCATGGTTTGGGGATTTCGAAAAAATGATTTTTTTTATCATGGTGGTGCATTGAAAAAATTAGTGCCCTATGATTGTCGGTGCAATTTTTATATAAACACATCGATGAACTAAACTATCAATTACACCAATGTGCAGATAAATTGAAAAAAAAGGCGTGTTTATTTTTCTTTTTTTTTAAAATTCAAAAATGAACAACAATTTGTTTCTCGAAATCTAATTTCATAAAATCTTTTAAATAGTAAACATTTATTCACCATTTCATTATTTTACCCAAAATGTCAAGGGAGTGATTTGCATGAAAGATATGCCAGGAGTATTGTGCAACAGTAAGACTATTTAGAATATCAGAAATTGTAAGGTATGGTAATTCACTCAAAAACATGCATAGTAAAAATTTTAAATTTTGTTGTTTATTTTGCTAATAATTTTTTTTTACAATTTATCTTAAGGTTTAATTAAAAGAGAAATCATTTGCAAGAGAGACACATTGAGATCACTATGTAGCTGAAACATATTTTGGATTTGCTAAAATATTATAAGTTGAAAGGTATGGTGATTCACTCAAAACTGTGGATAACAAAAATCTTAAATTTTCTTTTAGATTTCACTAGTAAAAAAATTTATGATCTTTTTTCCTTTTATATTTAATTAAAATTCAGTCAAATAACAAAAAAAAATCAATACTTACCTTAAACCCTTGCTTCTTCCTGCAAAATTTGACCTTACAATTTAACTTCCCCTACCACCTTACAGTTATGGATTTTCAATTTAGGCATTTTAGATTTAATGAGTTTGTGTACTTCCTATATAGGGTGTTTGACATGTAAAGTAAGGGAATCAATTATTAAATTAGATACGAACTCTGTTGCTTCTCTCCTATTTTTTTTAAATGGCTATATGTTTTGAAGTGCACCCTCTGTAATATAACAGACTGGTATATTATAAAACTCTCTACTCTGTCTAGTTTGTCAATCAGTGCTCCTAGTGTAATATAGAAAAATGATGTGCCTATTCCAAATATCATTGCTAAATTATTTTGATGTGTTTATGCATACAAATCACACTATAAAAATTCAAAATTAATTTCAAAAATTAATTTTCCATGAACATGTTGAACAGTTAAACACTCAGTTCATTTAATGTTATAAACGCGTTGATGCATTTATTTAGATAAATACACCGGTTACAAAAGTTTTTTTTGGCTTAAATTAATTAATTTATTTGTAAAATATATTTAATGGATTCTATATTGAATGTTACAAGTTTTATATTGATAAAAAAATTGTCTCAGAAGGTCTCAAGTAACATAATTACTGATTGACATAATCATAGCACAATAAAAAAAGTAGAGAAGGCCAGTTATTTTTAAATTCTTTACAAAATTAATATGTTTGGACTATATGTAAATTTAAATAACATGTATTGTTTGGTGTGTGTGGTGCAGAGCCACAAATTGTACAAAGTCTATAATATTATTTCTAATCTAATTGAAGAAGAACATAAAAACCCGATAGAAAAATTGCAGAATGATGAATCAGGCGAATGAAAAAATATTATTCAATAAGAGTTTTTTTTTTCTTTTGTTCATTAATATTATACTTAATAATATTAGGTAACACGTTTCAAACAATATATTGATTCATATATGTTTAATGTTCTACAGGGAGAAACAATGAAGAAAAGGATTAATGTTGTTCTAAGAAAAGAGAGATTATAGAACATGTAAATGACAAAGAATTGCTCCTTACTTCATTTGGAGTTGTGATGGAGGTTAACGAAAGAGGTGGGAAATTTTATAGAACTATAAGGTATCTAGTGGAATAAATGTATAGATGTACTTTCCACTTACAATACAAAAATAAATCCAATGATTCTAAGAACCAAATTATATCTAAAATACAAGAAGAATTTACGAAGCAATGGTGAATGAGACATGTCAGATTTGCAATAGAGAAAACATAAAACAACAAAAAAGAATCATTCAAAAGTTAATATTGGTAATTGTATCAAATGGATTTTTAGAATTATATGTATATATTACTACAAACCATTCATTTATTAATATTTTTGTTTATTTGTTTAGTTTTCATATATCATTATAAGAATAGTTTATTAATTTTTCAGGAAGATTATGAAAATCCCAAATGATCAATGCGTTGATCTATGAAACATGTCAGTAGGAATGTCCGAAAAGGTGTACAAGGATATGGTCAAAGAAATGGGCATAATTGCATCACAAGAGGAACCGTCTCAACAACAACGTCCTTTAAATGTATGTAATGATAATTGAATTTCTTTTTATAATTTTTACGTATAAAAAAATAGTATTAAATATTAATTTTCAAGTATTTCTTGTAGAAAAATAAACAAGATGGAACTCATTCATCACATAAAACAGGACGGCAAGGAAGAAAAGGATTGATTTCAAAGTTTGTGATTATAATTGTTAATATTTCCCTATAAAAACTTACGGTTTCATTTTTGTATATTTTAAGTAATTTTACAACAACTATCCTTGAATGTCTTCTAATAAATGCTAACATACAAAAAAGAACCATAAGAAGATTTGATTGACATTAGATTAAATAATGGTTGTGAGTATATGTTGGCATATCAAAAATTAATTGTAGAATTTATAAGTATTTATATTCTTCTACTTCTTTGAGTTTATAATTATTAAAAAAAAAATATCCTTTATATTAAATCTATGATTTAAAATGCAGTTTAAAACATGCAGGGAACAATATGTTAAAAAACTTTTCTAGGTTTTCTATGGCTCTAGGGTTCCATGGAAGTTTATGAATCCTTGTCATCAAATCAGTTTTCATCCTGCTTACAGAAGTTATTTTCTTCTCTGAAGTCGAAATCTAGCTGATTGGGAACATTTCAGCTTCCCCCGAGGGAGCAAGCAAAACACCCTCCTTCAAGAAAAATGTAATTGGTGCTCACTGTCCTATTTCTAGCCAGTTTTGCAACACATGGAAACAAAAAGGAAATCAAGTGGACTTTCCAGCATTTGGAGAACAATGGTAGTCCAGAATGAGGGGTCACTACCTTCTGAAGGCGACCCAAAATCCTTGTGTAGTGATCCCTAATCACCGTCTAGAACAATCACAACAATACGTGCAATATCATGCAATAATTTGAAAATTTATGGGTATTTATCCCAAGTATTCTCATATCCTCAGATGGATCCAGCTTAAATGGTAGCCAAAAGGTCCAATCGGTCTTATCTTAAAACAAAAGTTTTTCTTCCCTATGATCTTTGATGATTTGGAGATCGGAGGAGAGTTTTGGACAACAGGCCTTACTTCCTGAATAGTGTGGGGATATTCATGATACATTGGGAACCTTTCTACAATCTGAAGAAGGAATAATTCCTGGTAGCACCTATTTGGGGTAGGCTATACTCTCTGCCTAAGGATTTATGGGAGATGTACATCTTGGAATTGATTGGAAATTCCATTATTAATTTTCTTCAAGTCTCTGAGATCACCAAACAATAAAGGTTTTTTTCTTATGTCAGAATCTCTGTCTACATGAACATCTCCCAACCCCTGCTAGAATTTGTGGACATTGAATACCAGGATGAAATTTGGTCCCAACCACTGGACTATAAGCATGTCTCATTCAAATGTAGAATATGTAATGAATATGGGCATCTATTACGTTATTTCCATAAATGGAAGAGTGAGGCCCATGCCCTTGCGATAAATCCTCCCCAATATGGCTTCTAGGAGGTGTCAAATCAATTTTACTTGGAGAACAGGGGTCCTCCTAACCATGCTCCACTGCCTTACACATTGTTGACCTCAGCCTACCCAACTAGGAACTAATTTCCACTTCTAGCTAAACCAATGGAGAATGACAATCCAAAAGAGTCATAAATTGCAAGTCAACCTCAATCATCAATGAAAGTGGAAGAAGTTCCTAAAACTCTAAGAACAAACAACCATATAAGAGAAAATATTTGAAATGTATTTCGATGGAAAAAGAGACTCAATGGGTCCTTTCTCAAGCTTAGTCAGCCCTAGAGCACAAAGTCAAAATGGATCAACTCAATTTTGAGGAGCAAATATTGGTATCATTTTTGCTAAATTGGTCCAACGTTTGATTTGAGGATATTCCTCAAGAGAAACTGGACCAATTTCACTAGATCTACAAGTAATGGGAATAACTTGAAGATCCTCTAGAATCCTCCCCACACTTCGTCCTAGCGATCCATGACAAGGAGGTGTCTTCTAGGAATCTCAAGTCGTATTCAGGGTTTGAGAAAAGAAATAAGGGTAGAAAACCCCCGAGTAAAGTGATTATAGAAGACATGATGATCTTAGTTAACTCAAAACAAGCCAATGTCTTCATGGAGAATTAACAATGCTTCCTACCTCCTCCTCATTGAATGTAGTCTCTTAGAATATAAGGGGCCTCAATTCAAAAGGTAAGTTAAGGTACTTAAGAGATATAATTTAGCAGGAAGAACTATATGTCATTATTTGGCAACAAACCAAGGTGACATAGGAGAAGCTAAGTGAAATCATGATAAGTATCTAGCCCTCAGCGAAATGTATGGTGCTAGACACCAAGGGAAGTACAAGAGGTCTGGGGCTTATTTCGGACACCAAATAAATCTCCTTTAGGTCTTGGATAACGTTCCCCAACTCTCTTTCAGGATAGTTCAAATATATTAGCTCCTCAAGGAAAATATGGCTAAGAGGGGTTTATGGCCTTAATATCTTGGGGGAAAAGGGGGGTTCCCTTAGTAGTTTACAGAAGTGAAGAGAAATTTTGGGCAAGTACAGTTGGATCCTTATCAGAGATTTCAACATGATCAAGGACTTGGGGAAAAAGAAAGGAGGAGTTCATCAGTTGGATTTTATTTCTCATCCCTTTCAGGAAACTATTCAAGATATCAAAGTAGGGGACATATATTCCATTAATGGAATCTTCACATGGGCCAATCGTCGAGGGGGTAAGCATCAACTTTCGATGCATTTGGATCGCTTCTTGATCTAGAATGATATCCTCCAGCAAGATCTTTATCTTCAGGGTTTTATTCTTCCATGCTTTGGGTCAAATCGTTTGCCCATCTATCTGTAAATTGACCCAAGAAAGGCCCCAAGGAATAACCCTTTATTCTTTCAAGTATTTTGGATTAAAAAGCCTAATTTCATAGAAAATTTAGAGGAATGATAAAAGGATATCTTGGTATCAGGGTGAAGTCACATAGAAAATTTCGAGCTAAAGTTGAAGGAGCTCAAGAAAAGGGTGAAGCTTTGGAATGATTTTTATTTTGGTAATATACACAAACAAAAGAGGCTACTGGATGAGGAAATTATTTAAATCCAATAGATTATTATCCTAGGAGGTCTAACATAGACTCTCACATCATAGGAGGGTCGGATCCTAAACCCTCTGGAGAAAACAAGGAAACAGGAGGAAAACCTGCAGAGACAAAAATCGAGAGTATAACGACGTAGATAGAGGAAATGTAACGCAAACTTCTTCAATAGAACCATCTTAAAGCATTTACAGGTTAACCATACCTTCTTACTCAATGTCTCAGGAGGACAACCAATTGTCCATCATGAGTAAATTTTACAGGAGTTGATCTCCCATTTCCACACTATGTTCACAGAACCGAGGGTGGAGAGAAGTGAGGCCATCTCTAGAGTCAAACATTGTATCCCTCAATTAATTATGGAATACCAAAATGATTCCCTCATGAGGGAGATATCCTATGGAGAAGTATAAGAGGTCGTTCAAGCTCTGCCTTGAAATAAATCTCTGGGTCCCGATGGATTAACCTCGAATTTCTTCAAGGTTGGTTGGAACTTGCTCGGGCTAGAAATCCATGAAATGGATGAGGAATCTCATCGAACCAAAATAATATGGTCATGACATAATTCCACCTTCATCATAGTTATTCCAAAGAAAGGTGCAACCTTATACCCAAATAGATTCAGGATAATTGCACTTTGCAATCTAATATACAAGATAATGACAAGAATTATAGTTTGACGTCTCAAACCCCTAATTAAAGCTATCCTCAAAACTGAGCAAAGAGGTTTTGTTGAATTCCAGTAGATTATGGATGGTATTATAGTGGATCAAGAGGTAGTCCAAAATTTTGACACTGTCCAAAAGTCTAGGTATGCTTATTAAACTTGATATGTCTAAATCTTATGACCATCAAAGTTGTAATTATCTCCTTTCTGTTTTTGATGCCTTTTGTTTCTCCAATTCATGTATAACTTGGGTGAGATCATTGATTAAGCCACCATTCTAATCCATTATAGTTAATGGCTCTCCATTTCAACATTTTCGGGGCTCAAGGGGCTTGACGCAAGGTGAGCCTCTCTCCCCCTTCACTTTTATTGTTGCAGCTGAGGGAGTTGACAGACTCATTAAATTAACCTCTGAGTCCAAGCATCTACAAGGCTTGAGGTTATCTCCGAAGGGTCCTTCTCTATCACACCAATAATTCATTGATGATAATATGCTATATGTGAAGCCAAGTTTAAGCGAATACAAGAAATTTGGTTTCTTCCTTGAGGAGTTCCAGCAAGCTTTAAGTGCAAGCATTAGTGGAGAAAAATCAAATATTTTCATTTTCAACACCCACCCCGGGGTTTAAATAATTTTGGCTAGGACTCTTAGTTTCTACATCGGTTTGTTTCCAAGATCTTATCTTCGAATTCGCTTGGTCTATAACACCCTAAGATTGACATGCTCAAAACATCTCTGGAATTGCATTGATTGAAAGCTTTCTAATTAGTCCTTTAGGGTTATGAACTCAGCTGGTAGATTAGTTCTCTTTAAGGCAATTCTACAGACTCTCCCAGTCTATCAACATTCATCCCTTCCATATCAATGAATTATTCATAAGGAAATTATTACCAAATTTCGAATATTTCTCTGGTCAACAGCACAGATTGGCAGGAAGTGGTCTCGAGTGGCAGACAAACTATGCAAGCCAAAGACCCATGGTGGCCTTCGCCTGAAAGATCCAAAGGGATTATCAAAATTTTTAGGTGTCAGGTTATGGTGGAGGTGGATGAAGGTTGGCCAGGAAATTTTGAATACCATATGGTCTCATAAATATGGCTCATGTGGCATTCTCAACCCTTTGTCTGATCATCAACACTTGTCGTGTGGATCTTCTATCTCGAGCATGGAAAACGCTAATAGGGATATTATTCAGGAACACGACTTCTCAAGTTAGGAATGGATGCCAAGCCAAATTTTGGGAGGAGGCCTAGAAGAAGAGCACCTCAGGGATATTCAAATATTCTCTCCTCAAGTAGGAGTCATGCAAGTTAAAGACTTCTGGCAGGGTAACAATGGGTCATTAAAATGGACAGTGTGGAAGTCTCAAGCACACTCACCAGATCACGATCCCCCTCTAGAATAGGATGCTTTGTCCTTGGTCCTATAGAAACACCCTATATTGAATAATGGTGTCCTCGAAAACTTACATAGGGTCATCTCCCTCAGGGTATGTACTCTCCTAAGGAAGTGGATTACATTCTCTCCACCTCAATGGATCCACTGCCAGATCCTCTTTGGAAAATGATTTGGTACTCAGGGATCTAGCCAAAAGTCTCTTTTATCCTCTAGCTAATTTTTCATGGATAAATTCTTACTTGGGATAATCTCCAAAGAAAAAAAAAATGAGTAAGTTTTTGTGATCATTCGTGATACCCTCTTTTTGCTAGTGGAGGAAACAATGGACCATCTTCTCAATTTTTTCTCTATGGAAGTGGACCTTTGGAATCAAATAGTAAAATTATTTAGGGTTGATTATCAATATTAGAATATTCTGAGAGAATCGATGGAATTAAGGTGCTAGAGTCTCTTCAAGAATCCCATATTAAACAAAGCATAGTGTGTTTCTCAAGGGTTCTTCCTTTGGAATCTATTGAAAGATAGGAATTGAGAAGTGTTTCACTCAGAGATCATCAGGACTGATCAAGTTTAGGAAGTGGCAAAGTGAAATATCAAAGAATTTGTCATTGTTAATCCATGGTCAGAGGAGGATTGGAAATTTAGGGGTTGGGAGAGTGTGGTCCTTAAGGAATTGGATCTTAGTCCATATTTAATTGTCTCTAGGTATGCTTGCCTTCTCTCCATGAGGGGGAGCTTGACCGATACTTTTATTCGGCCACTACCTCGTTTCTTTAAGTTAAAATTCAACAAATCATCTAAGGGAAACCCTACACCTACCACTTTCGAGAGCTCGACTCAGAATGACATGGGGAAGGAAGAGAAACTCTTCTCACCTTTGTGAGGTACTACCACCACCAATGTCACTAAATTTCTACAACTTAAAAGAGGGCTCCATGTTTCTGCTAAGACGGGATTGCCTAATCTGCCGGTCTCTGGAGTCTCTCAAATAATAGTCTTTAGGTTGTAGAAGCTTATTAATGGGTTTCCTCTAGATAAGGTTATCAATGGATGGAGGTTGGAGCTTATTAGTGAGCATCCATTCCCTTCTATCTTCCTTTGATTATGTAGTTACAAAACACAAGAGAATACAAGGGAATCATGCAGCCGAGAAGCTTACGAATTAGGGAAGTGATAACCAAAGTCATCAACTTCTCCATGATTTACTTTTCAGTTATTCAAACACTCATCTTGATGAATTCTACCCAATAGTGGTTAAAGATGATGGTTCCCTGATGGGGGTGCTGAACTCCGAGACATGCTTCACATGTGTGCAATGAAAGTTAACATATGAAGTATGGGAGGGAGGACATATTTCTTGTCCTCCCATTATGTAAGGTGTAATGTGAGAGGACTAGTGTGAGATGTGAGTCTTCATTCATCCTCCATGGAAATGTGTGGTGGTAAGAAAAGATGGTTAATGGTGAAACCTATGGTTATGGAATGTTATATTGTGTTGGTAGTGTGGAAGCTAACAGATTTTTTTCTAAGAAGTGTTAGTCTGACTAGATTTCTTGGCCCTCAAGTAGTTTGGGAGTGGTGGATAAAATGATGTCTCCACTTCCTCTACTAGGAACGGATAACAAAATCTTTAATTTTTTTTCTAGTGCTTGGGTCCTCGCTTCTATCGACAGATTGAGGGAAATTTGCATGGTAAGATGATCGGTCATAGTGTTCATACTTCCACTACTCACTATTTTTTTCACCGAGTATTTGCTATGTTTGGGATGGTTTTGGGTTATTTTTTTGTTGGATATATTTTGGTTACTCCACTCTCTGTGGTTTTATCCTGGAATTCTAACACACATAACTAAGTGAGCAAGGATTAGTCTTGAAAGTTTCAAGGAGGTTTGGTGGAGTTTTATTCGACTTTTAATTGGCTTGGGTTCGCCACTTGAGTGTCTGTGCTTTGGTTCCAAGTCTTTTTTCCCATGACTTTTCTCCTAGGTGCTTCCCCTAATAGAGATGAGGAAGATCCATGAGTTTTTCTAACACCTCCCTCCTATCTGGTGTGTTGTGTTTGTCAACTTTGATGGGGAGACTCTTACTGGATAATTTGGGGTTGGTGTCCATCTATCTTTGGTTCATGACTTTTCAGGAGGTTCTAAAGAACGTTGTAGGTATTTTATTTGGGGTGCCTTCCTGGACACTCACCATTCATCATGTGTCATGTAATTCTCTCTCCCATCGCATGTGGAGGGGAGCCGCGAGGAGTCAAGGTGGTTTTGGTAACAGGTTAAAGGTGGTGTTGGTTGATAGGGTTGTTGAATGACCCACATGGGGAGGGAATGTTGGTGGTGGTGTGAATAAAGGGTCATCCAAAACTCATGGTGGTAGAAGTTGTGTGTTCTATTTGTGGGTTGGAAGTGCAGTTGGCAATGGTAAGGAAGGTAGTGTGGCTTTTTGGGGTGGACCAGGTGTGCGGGGTCAAAGCTATGGGCAATGGTGTGCAAGAGTTATTGATCGAAAGATTCACACTATTACCAATGGTGGTCTACTCTAGTCTATTATGGATCTCCTAGAACTGTACGACATGCCTAGAAACGAAGACTACATAGTTGTCATTGCTCCGCTAAATCAGTTGCATTACTTTTAATACCATGTCAAAGATAGGATTGTGGTGGTTTGGTGGGGAAAAAATATGTTAGAATAGAAGGTCAAGAATCTAGAAATGTGGATGCCTCACCTTGAGAAACATTTTCAGTTTTCATATCCTCCCCTCCCTCTCCAAGGACTAGGCTGAACAATCTAGCATGAATTACTTCTTATGATTGAGCATGGTCACAAGTGCCCTTTTGGTTATGTTTGTCTTTTGGTGCTTTTTTCCCATCACGCTTTGGACTTCTAATATGTTTCTGCTTTTGTTTTTTCTTAATATGGTGATTGAATTGGTCAACAAACCTCGTAGGGGTGAGACTGCCTGCATTTTAATATCTATCTACTCTCCTTTACATTAATGAATAGAACCTCAACTTACAAACAAACAAAAAACATGCAAGAAACAAAATATGGAACTACACCAATAGAAGACTTGTTGCAACAAGGCATGAGACTTGGTTTTGAAACCATGTGCACATTTTATGAGTCAGTTCTTGTTATGGTACACTGCTATTAGACTTATATTGGTGTATATTGTTTATTTCAATTTTCATTATTCTCACCAATTTCGTTGCACTAATTACACTTCATTTTTATGTTTGCAAATGGAATTGTAATATCAAGAAGAGGAAAATAATCATTGCAATCAATAAAACATTGCTCCAAATAACCCATGTCATGGAAGTAGCCTGAGAACTCACAACGGTTCTAGCGAAGAATGATGATCGATTTGGATATCAATGCAACCTATTATATTCTTTGAAATAATTATGTTTGAAAATCAAACATTTTGCTTAATATAATGGACATAGTGTCCCAATTGAAAGACAAGGACCAATAACAATCCCATTGTGTATGAAAAAGAGTCTCTTATTGATATATAATAAAATGTATTTTAATTTATTTTGTTATGTTATTCTATGTTTCTGTGAAATTTCACATGACTCATTAAATATATGGATGATTAATATTACAATGAGAATATGTGAATTCTGATAATATATAAAATTAATCCAAACATCATATATAAATGCACTAATCGAATTTTAATTGATATGAATACTATTATAGGATATATGTTGATTTCTTGATGAATAACAGATCTAAAAAAAAAAATATTGCACTATCGCAGGTCAATGTTTCCAAGAAAAAGAAAATATTGTTCAAAAAAGCAAGGTGTCTATAACATAAAAATGGACTAGTGCGTTATGTTATATAAAATCATCATAAAGTTATTTTTTTTATGCACAATGCCTTTTAAGAAAATGATAGAATTGATGCCTTTATGTCTTCAATCACCAGTCCTATTTGAGATTAACGCCCCAGTGCATTGTAATTCTTAACATGCCAATGGTTTCATATAAATAACTTCCTGATCCTAAAAATTATTAGATCTAGCCTGGTGCATTATGAAAACTAACAACATCAATCCTTTTGTTTAACTAATGTGACGAGGCATTTGTGCAAACTATACACACAACGCTGCAAGTTTAGAAAAAAACACCTGTACAACAATTAATTTTTGTGTGCCGCGGTGTTGTTCCTTAGAATAATTCCATAGGGATTTCTTATCTCTTGATATCGATGCGATATATATTACACACCAGTGTTATTTGCATTCAACGCCTTGATGCTTTTAGTTATATATGTCCCCTCGTGATTCTGTATATGTATCGCACTAGTGCTACTTGCTTTATTAAGTGCACCACAAAAAAAACATACGCTAGAACCTCCGACCACCAATATTCTTTCATTTGTGATGAATTTTTGTTAAAACCTATGCTAAAACATATGCTATCCCTAATAGATGTTTTAGTGGATTGGCTTTTGACAAATTTTTCCAATTTTATGACACTAGAAAATTTTGTTATGACCTTCGTTAGAAAGCATTTTCCTTGTAGTGCAAGTTTTGGCATAGAGTTAGCCTTTAGTACAAATTATCATCCACAAAAAAATTGACAAACAAAGAGGGTCAACAGGATTCTTGAGGACATCTTCAGGAAGTATCTTCCACTGGCAGAGTTTGCATATATTAATTGCTCTCACGAGTCCTTGAAGATGAGTCCATTTGGGGAACTTTATGGTCAAATTTGTAACACTCCTATCAGTAAGAGTGATCCAGTGAACACAGTGTTGATTGGACCAGATATGTTGGTAGAAATCAAACAAGAAATGCATGTTATTAAGAGGAATTTGAAGGAAGCACAAGAAAGGAAGAATAGTTATGCATATCAACACAGGTTGTTTAAGGAGTTTTAGGTTGGGGAACATGTGTACTTGGGCATCAACCCCAAGATGAGATCCTTGAGGATCGGATCATGTTCCAAGATAACAACTCAATAATGCGGGCCTTTCAAGACCTGTAAGAGGATTAGACTAGTTGCGTATAGACTTGCATTACCTCTCACGGTTAAATTCCATCATGTTATCATGTCCAAGATGTTGATCATGTGATTGAATCATCTCTATTGTAGGTGGAACCAAAGGAAGAATTCTAGCCAGAATGACAATGCATACTACATCAAAAACAACTCATGCTATGGAACATAGTAATCAAGCAAGTTAAAGTGCAGTGGAAGCACTTTAGGCTTGATAATGCTAAATGGGAAGATGCATTATAGTATATATGTTTGATGTTTTGTTGGTTATATTTATATGCATATGTATGTTATAAATACCACATTGCACTATGTTATAAAGCTCCAATAAGAAATATTGTGTTCATGTTATGATGGTGATGGCCTCAACAATATGATATGATGTAAATTCTACAATAAGTTGTGTTATAAAGCTCCATGGGAAACATGTATTTTGTTGGTTATAAGTGTCATTAAACATCAAGGAAGGTGTTCCTGCAATGGGGAGGGGTTTTTACCAACCCCTCGTTGAGTTCCATGTAGATAAAATAAGACCATGGTCCCAGGACACATATTCCAAGCTAAATGTTGGGTAAAAACACAGTGATGGCTATCACTGGTGATCAATTAATGGATATAGCAATTGGTAAATTGAAAGTGGAAATAATTCACATTTTATGTATGAAATAAAGAAAAATATGAGAAAATGAAGTTGAAGAGACATATATTTTCATGAGGGGGAAGTTGAAGGGAAAATGAAGAAAATAGAGGCCTCAATGATAAAAAGGCTTCTAAGGATCAGTTGTTAGATTTTTTTACAGTTTTGGTTTTAGCTATTTTTCATTATCTAATTCTTTCATACTCTTGCACACTTAGAGCATTCTAGTTTCAAGTGGATTACAGAAAAATTGCAAAGAATGAAGGAGCATGAGAGGGAATAGGTCGATCAATAACTATAGTTGGATTGCTTTGCAGGTGATAGGTTGCATGTGTGATTTACTTGTTGATTTATGGTTGCATTACATATGCATGTGATTCATTGGTTATGTGATGTCATTGGTAGGGACATTTTCTTTGATTGACATTAGTTTTAGCATTGCCTTTCCACTTCCTAGATAGCCATGATGTTATTTTTTTTCTACTTGATTACTTTCTGGTTGATGCTCATAATTCCTTACAGATGTGGGTTGGAAAAAATTCTTTGGAACCCTTGAAATAACTTGGGTTGAGTTACTAGTCCTATAGCCTAGGTTAGGACATACACTCTAGAGCCCTTGGTGGGTTGAGTTACTAATTCTTGGAGCCGTGTTGGACAAATGCTCTGGAGCCCTCAAAGGCTCCGAGTTGAGATACTAATTCCTTGAGCCCTTAAGATCTTGGGAAGAGACCTATATGGTTGGTGTTAGTGATGTCTAAACATGTAGGTGGAATCAACGTGGTTGATCGTTGAGGTGGTTTGGCCTCTAGAAGCCACAATTGGTTTTGTATTTATTTGTTCCATGAGATCCCACATTCATACTTTGAATATGGTGCGGAGGTGATTGAGTAAAAGATAGATTTGGTTCAGCCCCAACCTATGGTGGGGTGGTACGTAGAATTCCCTAACTTGATTGGTATTTTCCTATGTTAATGAGACATTTCCTTATTCTGATCTATGAGAATTTGTAGTATTATATTGGTGATATTTTGGTTGAGCTATCATGGTTTCTATGTTGGTTATTTTATGGTTATATGTTAGTTATATGATGTGTACCATTTATGACTCTTTTCATGAATCAATTAGTTATTGATTTATTCATGAACGTATGGAATAATATGTGTCGTTACAGCTATGTGGACAGGGCATAGAGATGTTTCAATGATTCACAAATGAATAACAAAATTTTATGATCAAACATGCATTCATGACCTATAGCTTACATGTTTTCTCTGTGTTTGAGGAAATATTTGTTATGTATTAGGAATGTATGGATCAAGTTCTTGCTCAAGTTTTGTATGGTTAGCTTTGTCATTATGGTATCTATCATTTTGAGGAGTTACAAGCAGTTCTGGGCAGTGGTCTAAAGGCTAGGCTGGAAAGGTGGCTAAGATTTAAGGAATGCGGTTAGGGCTCAAGATGTGGGAAAAGCAACCCTAGCTCAGGGTATGGTCACCTAGGGTGGTCCTTTGGTCCCTAAGTGTCTTGTAGTCCTCACTAATGTTTGTGAGAAGTCAGTTGTCGACCCCACTTTCACAACTGAAACTTGGAGGTCATGTCATGCTATAGTACCTCTTCATCTAATGTTTATCTTGGTATGTCAGTGAAATTTCATACATAGGGGAGGGTTGGTTACATCATTGAATATTATCTAATTTATTTTTTGAATATTAACTATAAATATTGTGAACTAATTTCTAGAGGCTTCTTCTCTATTATCGAGTTGAAATTTTTGATAAAATAATCATATTGGTGTCCTTCTAATTTTTTCGTGTGAATTAAGGGTTATGCATTATTAGAGAATACAATTTAATGCTCTTCTCTACCTTTTGGTGTATTAAAAATTGGCCTTTATTTTTTACTATTCATGCATTTGAAAATATTTCTACAAAGTAAAATGCCAATGGGTAAAAGAAAAAGAATGTTTGCAAAGTGCTTGGTTGAAATATAATGAATTTCTACAATTTTTTCGAAAAAAAGTGTTCATGATTGAAATAAGAACATTTTTGCAGTTTGATAGAAATGAGTGAATGGATGAAATGGCATGTATGTTATGAATTTTTTGTAAAAAATATCAATGGCTGAAATAACTTGTATTCATGGAAAGTGTTTCTAAAAATATCTCATTTGTTGAAATAACAAGTGTTTGCGAATGTGTTAATATATGTAATACATATATGTAATAATTTTTATTGAATAATTAGATATTAAATAAGTTGAATAATTCATGCGGAACATAAAATACGAATAAATTTATTACTAAATAAGAATAAATTTATTACTAAATAATTGGAGATTGAATAATTTTATTTGATCTGGCACTGTTAGTTACAATTATTTTGAGGGTATTATGAGTTTACAAGTAACAAATTTCTATTATGATACATAAATGAAAATATTGTGAAGTTTGAATGAATGTGTTGTGCTATATAAAATAAATAGATAAATAAATAAGGTTCAGTTTTATTCTTATAATAACTTTGGAATGTGACAAAGTGATGAGATATTGAGTTAGTGAAGTCAAATATTTAACACTTTGTATCATATATTGGGTGCATAGACTATACTAGGTATGTATATACCCATAGTCGTATCAAGTATCTTCTTTCTTTTAAATAAATAAAATCTCAATATCGGTTCAACCTCAACTAACATTTTCCAAAATCCTTTACATTGCAATTACTACATCTTGAGATTCCATGTATAATAAATATGACGTGTTAGGAGCTTAACAGTGTTTGATTCCATCATTTTATCAATAGATTTTAAAAAAAAATGGGTCATGTAAATCTGTGTGTATGAGTAAATTGCGATATTGAGTTTGTATATTTAAGGTCTATGCAATCATATTTGAGTTGCAGTGGGGACTAGAAATGATAATAGAGCCATGATCATGGTTTTTGAATTTATTTGAATCTCTACTACAATGGTTGAACTAGATATGTATGAGAGAACTTTGTATAAAAGTGTAGCTCACCCTTGAACCTTAGGCTAATGAGAAACCATCGAAACCAACTAGGGTGCTTGATTGACATGTGGTCATGTTTTATGATCTCATTCCAATAAGATGTGAACATTTATTAAAAAAAGCAACATCATGTCCTTAGAATGCCCCTCTTATAACATCAAATCATAAGCACACAACCTTAAATAATTCTTACAAATTGAAAGATAATGCTTTGAAAATTCGACTTTATAGAAGTCTATATCTCATACTTTTTAGCAAGATTTTGTAAGATGCTCACATAAAACTTATTAACAAAATCAAATATATTTCAAAATACATCTATTTATTTTAAATATACTCTAAACATTTAATTCACACCAAAAGTAAATAATAAATATCATAAATTTATTAATAAATATCATAAATTTATTTACATATCGAAACTCGAAACAAGCAATATCGTAAAGAAAATATCTAAATTATAATATTTTGATATAAACAACCGAAGGACAATATTAAATCTCATCTCATTAGTTACATACATGGTGAGAGTTATAACCAACTAAATATGTGTACAAACTAATAGAAGCCATATACCATTCAAACTAGTGCTGAATGCAGCCAGTAGTCCCTGTCATAAGTGAATGGCTTCCCTCAAGCATAAATAAATAAATGAAGCTTTTTTTTATTTGTGCACCATTTCTCGTGCTTTCGGTAAAGAAGTTAGCTGACATCCATTCATGTGGGTGTTGCGCAGGACCATCATACTATCATAAAGGTGCTTGAAAAAGTCTTGGATAATATTTTACAGGCGCTGTGGATTGTTTTGCTTCTTTAACGATAGTTACACCAAGTATCAAATAGACAAATCTAATCAGTGAATAGTTGAATGATATCATGCATGACTTTTCGTTTCATCCAAGATGGGATGACGACGGTAAGAGGAAACATAATGCAGAAGTTGATCACTCGAAGAAGGTTGGAATTTTAAATTTATGTTAATGTAAATTCCATAACAGTGATTATTTTTTAATACACTCGATTTTAGGTTTTGAATATTTTAGAAACGGTTAAATTTCTTTGTATTTATATATGTAATTTTTTTTTATAATAATTTCTTTGTATTTAGATATGTAATTTTTTTATAATAATGGATTGAAAGCAGTGATTTTCAGAAGAAAAAAAATATGACATTCTATTTATTTTAAATTTTCATTTGCAATTAAAACGAAAACTATTCTATATTCAATATGACCTAAATATTTTATTTACAATTAAAAAAAACCATTCTATATTCAATATGACCTAACATATGATAAAAATTAAGCTTATTTAGGAAAATAATTAATTATTAACTAAATGAAATCATAAAAAATTACTAACTTTTATATTAAAAATAGTTTTTATATGAACCTCCATTACATACGTCATTTATTACAGATATAAAAACATCAAACATAGAAAAGAACTTGGGGCAAGGATTTGGGGAGTGAATGCAACCTACATGTCACATCATTGCTATTTCATAACTTCATAAACTCTTCCTAATTTCTTAACGGATGTGTGTCCTCTCCTGTTAGTCGAGCGGCTGGCGTGTTGTGGACTCCCAGGCTTGCATGCAAGCCAGGGACACAGCTTTTATTGTCCGTCATGACAATCAGATAAAACATCATCAATAATATAGTTAAAAAAATAAACTCACTCATGCAAGCCTAATCAATTGTCTTTAAATATATCGCAGCCACGTAACAAAGGGTGAAGCGAGTCGCCCGGCAAAAATGAGTTGGAGAGAAAAGCAAGCGGCGGCACTGGAAGGATTCCTTCCAACTTCCTCCCATATAAACCTAAGAAAAGGTCTGTGGTCGCCTGAAGAGGATCAGAAGCTTCTCTCTTATCTAATCGACACACGCACGCCCAGCTGCTCCTGGACCTCCGTGGCCAAGTAGGCTGGTAAACACCCACGCCTATCTAAAATTTAATTATTTATTTCTATTCCATTCCATTCGATTCGATTCGATTTAATTTATAGGAGTACCTCATAATATGGTCTTTGCTTTTTTGGTCGGTTAGGTAGTTCATAATATGGTCTTTGCTTTTTTGGGTCGGTTAGGTAGTATCATTTCTAACCTAAGAATATTAAGGTAAATCTGCTATAGTTTTAGATTTATTGCATATTTCGAGATTAGAATATGTAAGAGATACAAATGAGATTAAAAATAACAATAATTTTATATATAAACATTATAGTATTTTCCATTATATCTAATTAATTTTTTTTGTATAATAATTTTTATATTAAGTTTTTTTTCTTCATGTATATATAACTTAATTGTCAATTATAAATACTACCTTTCATTAATATAATAAAAACCAAAAAATGATGAGCGAGTCTTTATTTAAACAGCTTAGTAAAATTATCTCTCATATAAAACAAGAAACTCTTTTGCAACCAGAAGCTGGGAGCTCCCCCACAAAAGCGGGGTGAGATGGGAAATTGAATGGAGGAAAGTTATTCTGATTGCTCGTAAAATTTGATTGCTCGTAAAATTGATAAGCAGTTGAAAAAGTCCATTTGTTTATATTGAGAAAACCACAAATTTAACATTAGAAATATCGGCTGTCGTTAAATTCAACTGATTCAACATTTAGAGATCATCCAAATTCTTTATTCTAAGTCCAGCTTTTGAGAAGCCATGTTTTTTTTATTGGTGAAACTTTATCTTGGGATCAAAATTGAAAAATTATTAGGAAAATTATATTGATTTTTTTTAATATTGATAATCAGTAAATTAAAACCATAAATTCAAAATTAGATTTATATGTATGAATTGTAGTTAAATTCAACTGAAAAATTATTAGGAAAATTATATTGATTTTTTTTAATATTGATAATCAGTAAATTAAAACCATAAATTCAAAATTAGATTTAGATGTATGAGTTGTGGTTAAATTCAACTGAATTAACATTTTGATAATAGAACTGATCCAGATTCTTTATTATAAGCAGGCCATTAGCTATTAGAAAAATAGACTATAGTATAAAAGCTTAAATAATAGCACAAGTAATATGATGGATTGCCTATACAACAGAATCATTAAAAAAAAATCAACATAATATAGACCATCAAATAGTAGCATAGTAGTCCTTAAAATAAAACCAATATAACATAAAGACTAACCTATTCAATGAACAAAAAGGAAACGTCCTAAATTACCCAATGATGATAACTACACATACATATCGATACGTCTCCATAGGAGGGAGAAATTTATAGTTTAGTACGATAGACATCAGAAAAGAAAAGAAAAAAACCTCATGAGTCACAAGATAAAATAGCTAGAGAACTACAACGGCAAGGGATGTATAGCCTCTAAAATTATAATGAAGATAACAAGTTACGCCACACATAGATACATTAGAAGAAAATACTTTCATATGTCACTCACAAACCATCAAAATAGCAGGTAAAAGAAATGTCATTATAAAATGTTTATGCCCCTAGAGAAGACTCCACGTGTAGGTACAAAAGACCAAAAATCTATTCCGAAGGTAACAATGAAGAAAGGAAGCCAGGTAATTGTTCTCGATGCTTTGAGAACACTAGGGGCAGCGGGAGGAGAACATAACATAAACGGCCCTGTAGCATGCGAAATTTGAGACAGATGTCGCATTCTGGGTCCCATGGAAACCAACAACCTTGATCGGTATTTGCGTACTTGTAACAAGAAAGGGAGTATTGATGAGTATAGGCACTCAACCGTAAATACGAATCAAGGAAAATAGCACAGACAACCAGGCAGGTCATATTTAAATTCTAACCCAAAGTACAGGAGAATTTCCGCCACTACTCAACATAGATCGAACCAGTAGAATTTACTGTAGGAACTCTAGAACAAAGGAACGGAAAAATAAACACAATAAAATAAAAATACCAGAAGGAAGTTGTAAGAAAATCTGAGATGTGTATGTACCTGGAGTTTCCGCAATAACTATTTTCCTCATAGCATGGTGAACCAAACCTGTAAAGTCGAAAAGTGGCATATATCACTCTTTCAACTAAGTGAAGACCGAAATCCAATACAAAACCAAGTTGTTCTACCATAAATTTTAAGGCAATTGAATTAAAAAGAAACCTAGTAAATTACTGAAGCAAAGGCATAACTATAGGCTGGAAATGCTTCTGAAACGTGGAAAGAAAAACCCTAGCTAAGGAAGGAAAACCCTGTGATTGAGGATGTAAGATATTTCGAAAAGAAAACCCTGTGATTGAGGATGTAAGATATTTCGAAAAGAAGTGAAAGATATTCACTATATCAGTAAAATTCAAACTAGCTATCTGCATTTTCCCCGGATGCCAACTAATACTCCCAGCAAGCGGCCACAACGAGCGGTGCCTCAAACAGGTCTCATGGTGGCACCCTACAGACATCGCACCACCTAACCATCAAGGAAATTCTAGTAGGTAGACAATGCTCTGGGGAAGTTGGGGTAAGGGTTAGTGATAGCCAAAGTTGGACTGGTACGAGTATTGTGATTTAAGTTTTTACAGGGTTCTTTACGCTGACAGGTGGTCAACATGCAAATATTTCTATCAACAAATGTCTAAATTAGGTGTTGGCTTAACGTGGAACAAGCCCCAGAAAGAACTTAAGATAATATGATATTGCAAACTTTGCCTCCACATCCTACCACAACCTACTTTGGATAAAATGAGATTGCCTCAATATTTTTGCATCGGGCAACGTGAAGGCTGCAATAAGACCTCAATCTTTTGTCAAACCAAAAACTTTGGGTAAAATTTTATTGAATAAAATTGTGAGCATCAAACTTAGGTTAAAAGGTGAAAACATCGAAAAAAAACCGGTCAAAATATCAAGTAATGATAGGTCAACGATCGATCGATCACTAATAGTCCCAGGCAGAGACTAATAAAGAGGATAAACCCAACCATATAAATTCCATATAAATTGATTTGTGAAAAAGAAAGAGATGAGATCTATTACATCTCTGCAATCACTCACATATTTGTTCTACAATAATATATTTTTCTTCCTCGTATTATCTATCAGAAGAAAGAGGAGTTAGAAAGAGGAGTTTGCTGAGAAAAAATTGATAACTTAAATATGCTTAAAATATATTTAATAAGCAAAAAGTTTACAAAACCAAAAATAATGAAATCAACTTATTAAAGAAAGGATAACTGAACAAAATTGATATCGTATTAGCTTTAGAAAAAAGGAGGATTTTTCAAAAACAAATTTGATACTATAAATATAATTAAAATTAAAATATATCTGATATAGATAATAGGGAAGAGGAATAGAGCAGTGAGAAAGCGAGTGGATGAGGTAAATGTGAGAAGGTAGGGTTTCTACAGATCCACCCTGACATCTCTGTGAGCATCCAATCGGAAAAAGCACTGTAGAATCGACCTAAAGAGGACATACTGAAGAAGCAATTAGCAGAATGGCAGGGGGGAGAGATGCCCTCCTATCGAAATATTGCAA
Organism: Pinus taeda; assembly: GCA_000404065.3. Taxonomy (NCBI): domain Eukaryota; kingdom Viridiplantae; phylum Streptophyta; class Pinopsida; order Pinales; family Pinaceae; genus Pinus; species Pinus taeda. The sequence goes on along the minus strand of APFE030266699.1, from coordinate 199,341 downwards.
TAGGTGAATCTAGCCAGCAATAAGCAATCAACAGAAATGGAGAAAAAGGAAAAGGAATATCGGTATTAGGAGATAAATGGCAAGCGAGCTTGGGAGGTAAATGCTTACCAAGGGCTGCTAAAAACCAAGATTCATTATCCCAAACAACAAGCTGGAGGAATATTGAAAATACATGAAGGACCATGCCCTTATTTGGAAATTCATCAGGGCTTGGATTAATCATAAAGAGTTGATAAAATGGATCCAGGAATTGTGGCAGCCGAAGGGGCACATTAATCTCAAACTTGGGGCAAAGGGGTTTTCCACAGTGATCTTCTGTAACCCGGAAGACAAAGAGAGGGTTTTCGAAGATGGGCTATATTTCTTCAATAATGTAGGGCTCTTCATTATACATTGGGAGGAATGCTACAACCCATACCAGGAATAGCTCTTAGCTATGCCAATATGGGTGCAGTTTTTTGGCCTACCAATGGAATTTTGGGATCTAGAAATCCTAGAACAAATTAGAAACTCTATTGGAACCTTTGTCAAAGTGGCAGATTCTACACAAAAAGGTAGATACACTTCCTACGCTTGTATCTATGTGTACATTAATATCATGGAGCTGCTTCTACACTATATAGAACTGGAATACCATGATAAGATATGGTAACAACCTCTAGACTATGAATACATTCCATTCAGTTGTCATTGGCGCCATGTATATGGACACTTATAGTGGGCTTACCCACTCAACTTAAAGGAGAACCCCCGTAAGGAGAAAAGGGCAGGGGCAACAATGGAAAAGGAAGATGGGGAAGGTTTCAAGGGGGTGCAAAGGAGGAAACACAACAAGATATAGACAACAAACTATAGAGTAAGCCAAAATGAGAAAGAACAAATAACCCTTAATCGGTTTGATGTTACTCAGAAGGATGAAATGGGGGAGATCATTCCTAACAACACCATGGAATCAGAGAGGCAAAAAGAAAAGGAACCAGAGGGTAATAAGTTGTAGAACAAGGAGGCAAGAGCGAGAAAGGAAAGGAGGATACCATGCAAATGGTGTAGCAAAACCTAATGGAGATCGGTAACCCGACAGAGGACTTGCACGCTAAGGAGAAGGTGATGAAACGTTTGTTGTAGGAATGAAGGCATTTGGATGAATGGTTCAACCCTAAAGACCAAAAACAACTCTACAAGGAAATATTGAAACAATATAAAGGCTAGCAGGGCTCAGTGATCATAGCCCAACCAGACCATTTAAGGGCTCAAGTCAATCAAGGTAAAGACACATGAACACAAGCAAATGGGAAAAAGAAGCGGGGTAGGAGAACAATGAATGAATCCATCCAGATGGTTGGAGAACTTCTAGTAAATTCTGGAACAGTGGTTCCATTGTCAAAAGTCTTCAAAAAACCCTTAAAATTATTGAAACAATTATTACAACATGGAACATTAGCGGGATCAACAACAAATGCAAACAAAGGTACCTTGAAGAGAGATTGAATAAAGATAAGTCCAATATCATGATAGTTCAGGAAACAAAAATTAGTGAAATAAAACTAAAAGGGATTCTGGAACATTTTAAACCTGAGTATCAGGTCATGGCCTAGGACACAACTTGTAGTGCAGGGGGATTAACGATTTTATGGAATCCTGAAGAAGTATGGTTCGAAGAATGGGTCAGCCTCCCAAGAATTCTATCAGGTAAATTTTGAAACATAGGCTCCAAAGAATGGGTGTTTCTTAGAGGGGTATAATATCGCAGGAAAAAGAGGAGCTTTCTTACAAAAGTTGGAAAACTTGAGAAACCTTTACCAGAAGGACCCATCGACAGTCAGAGTGGACTTTAATATGATCACAAACCTAGTGGAGAATGGGGGAGGAATGCGAAGAGTGGATGTTGATATAGAAGCCTTTAGTGAAACCATAGCAAATTTGCACCTCGTCAGCATGCCAAAAGTCAACAGTGTTCACAACTGGAAAAATAGAAGGGGAGGGGCACATCAAATCGCATCAAGAATGTATAGGTTCCTCATCTTATAGCAAGACATAAGCAGAGATATGTTCATGGAAGCCTCGATGCTCCCATGTATGGGGTCAGATCACTAGCCGATAAGACTAGAAGTGGACTTGAAAGTAAGACCCAAGAACTGACCCCTCAGGTTTGAAGCCTTTTGGCTAAGAGATCCAGGCCTCATTAAAAGAATCGAGGAATGGTGGAAAATGAGTGAACAACATGGAGGGAAATGTATGCATAACTTCTAGATGAAACTCAAAGAATTAAAGAAGAAACTTAGGAAATGGAATAAAGAAGAATTTGGACACATTGTTAAGGACCAAAACGAGATAAACAAGCGCATGAAAGAAGTACAACAACAAATTATATAAGAAGGGAGATCTGAAGAGATTGTCCAAGAAGAAGGACTATGAATAAACCAGATGGAGGAAAGAAGAAAATAGGAAGAGTTCCTCTCGAAACAAAAATATGAGGTTAACTAGCTACAAGAAGGTGAACAAAACACAAGATTCTTCCACAAAGCCATCGCGCATCACCGATAGCCCAATAGAATCTAATCTTTGAAAGATTAGGAAGCACAACGAAGAGTCCAACATGAAGAGATGGAGGAGCTTCTTGTTCACCACTTCAAAGACCTACTCTTAGAGCCCCCTGAAAATAGAATAGAAACCATACAAAGAATTACACAACACATTCCCCAACTAATAAATCGTGTTCAGAACCTAGCCCTGATGCATGTGGCTACCTTGGACAAATTGGAAGATATAGTCAATGGAATGCAGAAGAATAAATCCACAGGACCTAATGGGTTCACTGCGAAATTTTGTCAAGCCACTTGGAAATTCATGAGACAGGATATCTCAGAGGTCGTAGACAAATCTCGTCGAAACCAAAAGGTATTCCCTAGTTTGAACTCTACTTTTATATCTTTGATTCCTAAAACTTCGAAATCAAAAGGTCCTGAAGGATTTCTCCCTATTGCCTTATGTAATGTTATTTACAAAATCATTGCTACTCTTATTGTAAAATGACTCAAACCTCTACTACCGAGCCTTATCTCTCTGGAGCAAACAGGATTTGTAGAAGGTAGGAAAATCCTAAACGGGTTCATCTCTTCTCAGGAAGTTATTCATTCCCTCAAGGCTCAAAGGCTTCTAGCTATGATGATTAAGCTCGATTTATCCAAGGCATATGATAAGCTTAGCTGGGTCTATCTATCAGGCATCCTGAAAGCCTGTGACTTTGCCAAATAAATTGGATCCTTTCCATGATCTCCTCCCTGTCGTTTCTATTCCGTTGAATGGGACACCATCCTCGATGTTTAATCCAACCTTGGCCCTAAGGTAGAGGGGACCCAATATCTCCCTTCTTGTTTATCCTTGCAGCTTAAGGGCTAGGCCGGCACATAGAAAATTTGTAGATGATATAATTATTTTCTGTCAGGTATCCTTGAAGGAAGCCTGTTGAATAAAGGAAATTCTCAGCAATTTCATGGAGGCCTTTAGGACAAGGATAAACAATGAAAAATCATGTATTTTTTTCTTTAACACGCGAAGGAATGTCAGGACCCATCTTGCCAAGATCCTATGGTTTAGCACTGGAAAAGGTTCGTCCAAATGAGTGGGTATGCCCTTATCGAATAACCCTCGAAGATTATCCTGTTGGAAACACATAATCCAAAAATTACAAGGAAAGTTAAGATGTTGGGAACTTAGATTCCTCAAACTAGCTGGCAAAACAATACTTCTTAAAGTTGTGCTACAATCGATACCAATTTACCAACTTTTGGGCATGGCAACCCCCAAAGTGTCATGCTCCAAAATGGTCGATATATTGAATAAATTCTTATGGGGAGGGGATCAACAAATGAGAAAGTGCGCACTGGTATCATAGCAAGGATTGACAAAAACTAAAATGGATGGTGAGTTACGTCTCAGAGATCCCTATATCTTGAATTAAGCAATGGGAGAAACACTCTGGTGGCGATAAATTGGAGGGGGAACAGACCTATGGAAACAAATATGGACAAGAAAATACAATATGCCTGAGAGAACAAAGGATATGTTGAGATATCAAGACCACCCAAAAGGATCAATAATGTGGAACTTGGCAGCCTAAAATAGGCATCTATAAACTAGCATGCCTTTTGGGAAGATACCTAATGGTAGAACAACAAGATTTTGGATGGATTCCTGGCAACAAATGGAACACATGATAGATAGGGAAGATCTCAAGGACATATACCAATATACCAGTGACAAGAATATACATTTGGTTGAGAAATTCTAGAAAGAAGACCAAGGAATGGGAAGTTGGAGTAGATGGAAGGAAAAGGAAGATCGGGACCAGGCCATGGAGACTGAATAGCGGACAACTCTGGAAAAAGAACTAAAATCGAGACAATTAATGATCCAACATTACCCATATATTTTGAGATGGGGGCACACCACAAGAGGAACCTTCATCATAAAAGAAGCCTATGACATTCAAGTAAGACAATATTAAGACAAGCAATACATCATTTGGTAAAAATATGGAAGGAAGGATGGTGTCCCAAGGTTACCCATTTCAATTGGATGGTCTGGAAAGGGCAGATCTGGACATGGGATCAATTGCAAAAAAGGGGATTTTAGGGTCCCTCCATTTTCTGGCTTTGTCACTAGTACAAAGAAGACATGGAGCACATACTAAATACATGCATGTTTCCTGAGCAGAAGTGGAGACAAATGCAAGAACTTTTTGGAAGAATGGTCTGAGATAAAAATGGTATCAAGGAAACAATTCTCCCCTAGATAAGCCATATTATCTCAAGCTCAGTATTATATCAAGCATGGGGCTTGGCCTAAGGATTCAATCAAGGGGTGATATGGAAGGACGGAAACCATAAATTCTTTAAGAATAAAGTCGCATTTGAGGAGAAGGTGTGGGAAGAAATATTCTAGAATGTTAAGGAAACAACTGTAGCTAAGCAATGGCACCAAGAAGATTGGAAAGTGTCCACCCAAGAATCTTGTATCCTACAGAAACTCAACCTATCATCGGAAATGATAGCCACTTTGGCCTGGCATAAAAACCGGGCAGGCTCAATATCTTGGACTCATTTCACTCCTCCTGAAGAAGTATTCATGAAGCTTAATTTTTATGGAGCATATAAAGGGATCCTAGGAGAGGCAAGCCTTGGTGGCCTTTATAGGGACCCCCACGCCAACACCCGACTGATTTATGGGAACTCATGTGCGATAAGCAGCAACAATGAGGCGAAGTTTGCAGTAGTAGGACATGGACTTGTAATCTCAGCCAAAATGGATACTAAAACTTAGTGGTTGAAGGGTACTCAAGGCTAGTCATAAACACCTTGGAAAAAGTAAATAGTGGCACCAATCGAACAAGCTCATCCAAGGATGGAGGACAATACGACTCATCTAAGAAACTGGGGAAATAATTCCTAATTTTGACTACATTTTGGTTGGGCATGTCAGAAGAGAGGGGAATAAAGGGGCGGAGTTTCTTGCCAATTAGGGATGCAATCACCAAAATGATACGTTGGGAAACTAGTGGCCAGGTCAACCTTGGGATAAAAACTTCAAAACCCTAGGGGAAATACTCGAATAGGATCACAGGAAAAGCCAGGGTAGTAGCCCCCTAGAAAGTCATGGTCTTGAGGTGTTTGCTAGCTGACAGTTGGGACAGCTTGCTCATATTAATGATAGGTACCTTTAAGATTAGTACTATCACCCCCCACATGCTCAAGGAAATGGGTGCAGCAACGCTTGGAAAGAGTGCATGCAAGTGTGGTGGGAAAGGTGGTAGGATAGGAGGTGCAGTGAGAGGCAAAGGTAGATAGCACAAAAATGAGATCATTGTAAGAGTTTTTTTTGTGGCGGAAGGATGTGTTGTAGCTGATCTAGAAGGAGACAAATCTTTTGACTCCAAGCTCAGAGACAACCTGCAATTGAAATCGAGTATGTTTTTTGGCCTTGCTCCTCCACTGTAATGATATTATGGTTGGGGTTTCACTGGTGCAACAAGGGTAAATAGGAATATGTCCTATGGTGTAGAGAACTGTTGGTGGCAATGGGAAGGAAGTTGGTGGAAATTGCTTGGTTTTGCGTTTATATCCTATTCCAGTTGGGTATTTCCTAAGGCCAATGGTGGGATAACCTTATGCTGCATGGTTTGGAAAACCTGGGTTCCATAAACTGCACTTGGTGTGAGATTGACCGTAGCAGAAAAATGGGAGAGGGAAATGAGATGGAAGATGGGAGAAGGGAGGAGCAGTCGATAAGGTGCATGGTAGGAAGACCTTACAGCTGCAGGCAAAGAAAGCATTGGGTTAAGGGGAATTCCTCTCTTGACTATGGAAAAACAAGAGACCGTGAATGGAAAGCTAAATGGGAGCAAGCGAGAGGCAGTGTTGTTATTTCCTGGGCAAAGGGGGCAAGGGTCCAAATTTCTCCTTGCAATTCAGTAAAGATGAGGATGGGTCTACGCGCATGGTTTATGCAAGGTGGCTTACCTAACTGTGATTGGAAGTTGCTGGGTATGGAGAATGGGAGCAACAACAGGAGGCTAGAACCAACCACATTGTGGGGTTCAGTCTTCAGACCACCGTAGCTCTGAGGCTAAGAGAGAAAGTGCAAGGAGAAGCATGGTGTGGCTCATTGCATTATCTAAACAATCTAGGAAAGGTATCAAACTACATTGATTTGTTTTGGATTAACAAACTGTTGTTGTCATCACAGCTCAAGAAACCTGGACATAGCTCCATCTATGAGAGGACGAGGACGAGTAAGGAGAGGCCCGACACGCAGAAAAGAAAAAGATTCAAGCACATCGGAGCCTCGTAGGGGCAGGATGTCGATAGAACACCTTATCACTGGAGCGATAGAGACTTATCGTGAGGGGACGCATGAAGGAATCCAAAAGATTTTAGAAAAGTGAAAGGAGGAAATAAACAAGGCAGTGAGACATAGGAGGACATGAACAACTGGAGGACTTTAATTCTGGACCCATGCAACACCAGAGGAAGAATTGCACATTTCAAGCAAACTCTATAACTCTATTGGTTGATGAAGAGTTTATTGGGCAAAGCAAGGGAACAAATTTCTATAGGAATGACAGGGACACTCCAAGGTATGCTGAGCTACAAGAAAGACTTGCAGATAATTCAATTCCAACTTCATAAGAAAGACATCAAGTTGGATAGAATTGATGCCACATCCCATGCATCCTGGAACTGAATGAGATGCCCGGGGCATCAGCCAAGGACCTGCCACTAGTAGAATCTGCCTTGTACGAGAAGAAGGGATAGTCACTTCCCCATGCATACTTTTGTTTTATGAGGATAACTTTTAATTTCTGTAATTAAAATATAAATTTAGATAGATATCTAGTGTATGGACATGAAACAAAGACATATATAGCTTGGCTAGAGAGATTAAGACTTTACTATTTTTGAATGGCTTACAATACGAATAGGTGGTTAACGGACTTGGTTTCCCTTTGGGGCAAGTTGAAGCTACTTAACCAGTCTATGTGGTGTAAATTTGTCTTTGTTTAATAGAAAATGGAATGGTCCTGCGAATCTTAACAATATGTATATGCTAAAATCTATACCAAAACAAAAATCATCATTTACAATAAACAAGGAAATTAATTTATTAAATAAAAAACACCTTTTATAAAAAAAATGAAATTGATATCAAATACCAAAATAAGTTATTTATAAAACATTAAAATAAAAATTGACCAAAAATATATTATCACAATGAAATAAATAAAAATACTTATATAACATTACAATTAACAATGATATACTACATCGAAAAATATCAGTAATAAATAGCAAATAAAGGAGTTGCAAATAGAGTACTCTAAAATCATTTTATAGGGAAAACCCAACGAGCATGCACTTGTAATGGTATCCGAATCTATTTTTTGCGGTTACATGATGTAAATGATTGACATTGTATGATGTGGACAAATCGTTAACATTAATGTTGTCACGGCAAGAAGTTATACGATAACGTGGAGGGATTTAATATTTAGTACAAAGCGTTTGACTTCTTGTACCATATAACTTATGTAAACTTACCACTCATTTTTGGGTCTGCAACTCTATCACAATTGGTAAAACAAGGTTAAATTTTAATTATTTAAAATGTGTTTTGATTATATGAAAGGATTTTTTTTAGAATTGGGTATAGAAATTTTGGGCAAGATAGTAAATTTTAATTATTTAAAAAGTATGTTTGAATGTATAAATGAATTCAATTTTTGAATGTATAAATAGATATTACAACTTAAATAACTATTCAACAAATAATTGATGAATATAGCTTTGAAATGTATAAATAAATTTATCCCCTTAAAAATTGTTGGAAAATTACTCCCAACCACCACATTAAACAATTGACAAAAACTATTCTCAAAAAGTATGCAAGCATATCAAGCAAGCAGTCCTTTGAACCAAGGATCATATTTTGTTTTACAGCTCAAGGAATGTTAAATTAATGTTTTGCAGGCCTAAGGAAGTAGAGTTTGTGATTATTAAGCAAAGAAAATTTTAGGGGCTAATATTTGCAAATGAGATAATTTTCCACGATAAAGTTTTTTCAATTTCCATTTTTTCTAAAAATAATTTGCCCAAACTTTATAGTAGAAAATTATTTTACCTCTGGAATTGCCAACATTTTATAGAGACTATATATAAAATCATTAAAAAAGTAAACATTTTTACAAGGATATCAACACATTTTTCTTATTAGGGGTTAGTGACATTCGCCAAGGTTTTTAAACTAAGATAAATTTTCATGATTAAAAAATTTCATATTGTTAATATAGGTTGTTACTGTGCACTACATGAAATTACAAAGAATTCAATTTCTAAACTTACCTGCCATACCTTGATTTTATTTTTTGTTTTGTCATGGAAAAGTTAAGTTGACAACACAAGTCATATGAAGTTTCCAAACTTTTAAATTAATGAAAAACATAAGTATTTTGGTGTTCCTAAGTTTTCACAAGGGTTTAGGGGATGCCAAAAAGAAGAGAAAATTGCAGAGTAGTTTTACTAGTTGTTACAGTTTGTTTCAGCACAAAATATCAAAATATAAAGCAGTTATATTGTGTAAAATTTATCTCTTTCATAGTAGTGAATAAGTTGAACTCTCATTTTTTATATTGATAATAGTTTTTTGCATTCTATAAAATATTAATATAAAGTATTTTGTTTGCATGCTCAATGAGAGAGTTATATTTCTAGTTTTATTGTGCATCCCCTGTTTTACTTTATTTTACAGTGTGTTGCTACTTTGATCTATTTATATAAAGTATTTTGTTTGCATGCCTAATGAGAGAGTTATATTTCTAGTTTTATTGTGCATCCCATGTTTTACTCTATTTTACAGTGTGTTGTTACTACACACACACACACACACATATATATATATTTTCCTCTACCTAAAAAACAGTGGTATCAGAGCATGTTCAAGAAGCAAATTTCTGAGCTTATTTTTATTGCAAGGAATTTCCATGTTAAAGGTTGTTTGAAGGAATGAGTTTGGGAGCTTATTTACAAAAAAAGAGGTTTTATTTATAGTTAAAGATCATAGTATTGACCAACCGACAAATACCTCAGTTGAATGGAAAAAAATAATGACTATTGGGCTATCACAATGAAGGCCTTGTTTTCCTCTCAAGATATTTGGGATTTGGTGGAGAATGGGTTCCTAGAATCAATATATGTAGCAACATACAATGCTTTGAAACAAGAAAAATGAGACTTGTTGAGAGACAATAGGAAGAAGGATTCAAAATCCCTCTTCTACATCTTTCAAGTAGTTCACGAGAGATTTTTCCAAGGATTGCAAGAATAAAAACATCCAAGTTTTTAGGGTCCTATGATTTATAGGATCAAATGATGATTGGCTATTATCTTTCAGTTGATGGAATTGTAAATAATATTGTATTCTGCAAATTATCTCCAAGAAAAAAAAAGAAAACAAAAATAAGGGGCTTACAAGATAAAATGCACCCTTAGGGTTAATTATATAAGTTTTAGAATAGTAATCGTTCTTATAATAATTAATTGGGTCATTTAAACATGATTAACAATTTGTAATAAGGCGTTTGGCACTAAAGTTTGGGTTTTACTATAGACTCAAACAAGGCGAAAAATAATTTGTCGGATTGTGGTATAAAGGGTGCATGTTTCAACCACCACAACCTACCCCACCCGGATCAATGGTGGGGGATTGATTTTGGACCCTCTAATCCATTCTACCGTTATCGGTAGGGGGGTCCAAAAAGTGGGTTCACTTTCGCCAGCCCCATGCGACATGGCAGGCGTTCATCATTTCGCACCCCCTTCCTCAAAACCGCTTATCGCCTACCCCCCCTAAAACCACTCCATCTCCCGACAACAAATATAAACTCTTGCATGAATTACCTCTTCCCCCGCCATGTCTCCCATCACATTTACTCCCCTACTGCCACGTACCTCCTCCCACTCAACCCCGCTCCTCTATCATAGCTACTTCCCCCACTCCTACTCCATCCTCGCGTCCACATAATATATCCATTCCATCACATTCCCGCCGGATAAATGGTGAATGGTGGACAACTAAAGTCAACACTGAGTTGGCAAATTAATCAGTTAAAACTATGTTTTTTCCTATACAACACAGTGATTTCGAGAAAGGTTTCCAAACAAATAAAAATGCACTTCACAAAATTGAAAGAAGTTTGTCCCATAACGAAGCCATTTAAGAAATTATGTCTCAATTTTCTAGTATATATTATGGTTTAGGAGATTCACATGAATCTTTCAAGGCATATTTTCTAGAAATGTTTTGTTTTAAGCCATTGTTTTCAAATATGGTTTTCAAACATATGAAAATGAATTTTTAAAAACTAAAAGAGGTTTTTGTTTTTAACTTCCTCCTCTACAAAAACCTCTCTCATGTGTTTCACAACTATTATTGGTTGAGATATGCAAAGGGATCAATGGACCCTATTTTTTAGAATTTCGTAAGGAAAATGCTCATGGGCAGTTAGTGACTTGGATGCCACCTAATAAAATAAGGCTTGCTATCAGATTACAATTTATGTTCCTTACCACCATAAATCGTGAAACACAATTCCAAGAAGATTCATTAGTTTCGAATGTCCTATATTTTAGACATTTTTTTGTAAACAATTTTAAGATATTTATAATAAATCTTGATATTTTGAATCAAGATATTTTGTGAAGAATTTTTATAAATGCTTCATCATTTGAAGGAATAGGTGTTGGGAATTGAGTAAGAATAGGAATATTAATGTAAATTTGTTCCACATGTTCTTGTCGACACATTTTAAGTAATATAGAAGCTTTTACAGGATTTTCACGTCAGATTTTGCTGGTAAAGTGATTTCTCTCTTGTAAAGGTGTTTCCTTATGTGTAATTTCATATGTGTTTCTGATCTATTTTGTTCAAAGAAAATTATGAATCTCAAATTGTTTAAGTACACTAAATTCTGCCATTTGAACAATTTCAACGTTTTCTACTGAAGTTAAGCAATAGAATTCTTAATTTCTCTTTGCTTATGGATATCTAATCATTTCTTGTTTTTCCATCTCATCAAAGATATAGGATCTAATAAATATGCCTACCTTTCCCTATTAGATAGGTCTGTAAATGCTAAAATAAATCCATTTGAAACTTAATTGACTCTATTGCCCAATGGTTTTCCTTTGTTGTTCCAACCAAACCATATTGAAACCCAAACCTTCAACTTCACATCTAGCCTAAAAACCCAAAAAGTAAACAAAGCTAAATCTGATAAAGAGATCCCTTTGTAAGTCTAGAAGGACTAGCTTTTAGACTTAAAAGTGGTTTTGTGGTTACCTTTTCAATTTATTTCATAGCTTTAAGAAATTACAAAGAGCTAACACACGCAAGCATGGGATATTCTCCCGATGGACTATTAAGGAATGGAAAAGTGAATATAGAAAAGATACAAATTCTAAGGAGATATTTTGAAACCATATGCATGGAGTCTGGGAATATAGACTCATTTTTCATGAGATTTATTGCACTCGTTACTTAAATTAGGACTCATGGTGACAAAATTGAAGAGAGGAGGAAAGTCGTGAAAAGTTTAAGAGGTTTGGCATCAATATTTCACCCTATTTCTGTAACCATAGAAGAGACAAAGGATTTCTCACAATTTTTAGTGGATGAGATTCATGCATCAATGATTTATGATGAACATAGGTTGAAGAGAACATAAATTCTTCATCAAAGTATGTCGTCAAGACACAAGTTTTTATTGGTCAAGGTAGAGGTAGAGGAAGACCAAATACAAGAGGAAGAGGACGAAGTCCACACAGAGGTAGAATAGGCAACACTTTAACCTCGAGTGGAAGAGGAAACAATCAAAATTCAAGTCAAGGTACAAGAAAAAATCAATGACAAGGTAAGAGGTGTGAGAAATCCCAAGTTTAATGTCATTACTCTAAGAAGTATGACCATTATGTAAATGAATGTAGGAAGAATAATCTCAGTATCAAACCAAATGAAAATTTCAGAAAGGAAAATCAAAACCAATACATGTTTTTAGCATGTAATGTAGCACAAGGGAGGTAAAACGATGTATGGTTTTGAAATTTAAGGTGCAACAACCACATGACAGGGAACATAGAAATATTTTCCAATCTAGATGAAAGCATGAAATTTGAAGTGACATTAGGGATTGATAACAAAGTTTATGTCATGGGAAAAGGAATATTCAATATTCTAACAAAGAAGGGGGACAATAAATATATTTTAGATATCTATTTTGTTCCATAATTAAAGCAAAATATCATAATAATTGGACAACTCATGCAAAATGGAGGCAATGTTTAAAAAAAAAGAAAGAATGGTGAATGCACAATCGTGGATAAATTTCCAAGAAAGAAATTGATAGCAAAAGTGAAAATGACAAGCAACATAATTCTCCCCCTTACGATAAAACTATATTTGAGTGAAGGTGCACAAGCACAACTGTCAATGGATTCAGAAAATGAAAGAAAGGTAGTTGTTATTACACAAATAGTTGTTGTTCACAAGAAAATATTGTTACAAAAACATATTTTCAAGAAGAGGTCAAGGATGAAAACTGGCTATGGCATCTAATATTTGGTCATCTTAATTTTGTAGGTTTAAATTTGTTGCATAGGAAATACATGGTGAAGTGATTGCCACTCATAGAAAAACTAGACAACTTATGTGAAGGATGGATTTGATCAAAAGACATAGAGAATCGTTTCTAGTAGGAAAGTCAATAAGGGAAAAAGAACCTTTCGATATTTTCCATTCAGATTTATGTGGAAAAATGCAAACACCATCAATTGGTGGCATCTTTTATTTCTTGACATTAATAGATGATTATACAAGGAAGACATGAGTCTGCTTCTTAAGGAATAAAATTGAAGTGTTTGAGCGCTTCCATCAATACAAAGCAGTTGTTGAGAGGAAAAGTGGACACTACATCTTTTTTTTTATGATTTCTAGAGGTGGAGAATACATCTTAAATGGCTTCTGAAATTTTTCAGGGAGCATGGTATTCACAAGTAATTTACAACAAGGTATACACCTCAGCAAAATGGTGTTGTTGAAAGTAAAAATATACCATTATGGAAAAGGCAAGGAGTATGTTGAAGGAAAATAATTTTCCAAATGATTAGTGGGATGAATTTGTCTCCTACGCAGCATACATAAAAAGTAGGTGCTCAACCAAAAGTGTCAAGAATATGATTCTTGGAGAAGCATGGGATAGAAGAAAGCATAGTGTCAATCATATGAGAGTGTTTGGATGTGTGGGTTATGCACATGTCCCACATGAATTAAGGAAGAATTTGGAAACAAGGGGGATAAATGCATATTTGTTATATATAGTGATGAATCCACAACATATAAGCTCTACAATCCATTAAGCAAGAAGGTCATAATCAACATAAGTGTGCAATTCATAGAAGATGAAGCATGGGATGGAACTTTGGAGAAGACAATCAATGTAACAAAAAACATACCACAAGAAGATAAAGAGGAATAAACAACAAGAAGTAATTCCTCATTGGTGACTCCTCCTACACCAATTCAAGCACAACAAAGCAATCATTGATATTGTCAACGAGAAATAGGACAGTGTCACATAGCCAAGAAAATACTACTCCAAGTGCATTGCAAAGACTCATAACATCATATTCTCCAAGCATAACATCAAGTGACATGTCAAGTCCATCTTATGTAACCATTAGAAGACAAAAATTTAGAAATTGAAGTGAAATTTATGACCAAAATGAAGCTAACAGTGGTGAAGGTCTAAATTTTTTATATGCTTTGTTTTGTCATGTAGATGATCCAAGTCATTTTGAATATGTTGTTATAAAAGAAAAATGGTTTGGAGCAATGAATGAAGAAATTGAAGCTATAAAAAGGAATGACACATGGGAGTTAGTGGAGCTTTTGAAAGGAAAAGAAGTCATAGGCTTCAAGTGGGTGTATAAGACCAAAAACAATGTTTCAGGAAAGCTAGAAAGGCATAGAGAAAGGTTAGTTGTCAAACGATACAAGCAACAACATGGAAGAGATTATGGAAAGACCTTTGCACTACTCGAAAGAATGGTGATAATGCACGCAGTGTTGTCAACAGATACACAACATAAATGGAAGGTGTACCAAATGGATGTGAATTTGACATTCTTGAATGGAGTGCTAAAAGAGGAAGTATATGCAAAGTAGCCACTGAGTTATGAGATGTAAGCCCAGTAAAATAAAATGTATAGCTTGAAGAAAGCTATTTATGGGCTAAAGCAAGCACCGTGTGCATGGTATAGTAGGATAGATGTATACCTATTGGATAGTGGCTTTGACAAATGTGATGATGACCCTACTATCTACCTCAAAGAGTGACAATAAGATTCTTATTGTTGTTTTAAATGTAGATGACTTGATTTTGACTAGGAGTAAATGACCTCTTTATTTTAGATTTCAAAGAAGTCATGAAGAGTGAGTTTGAAATGACAAATTTGGGGTTGTTAAGGTACTTTTGGGCATATAAGTGAAGTAAACAAAAAAATGCATCTTTATTTGTGAAGAAAAGTATGCCCTCAAACATTTGGAAGAGGTTTAATGTGCAGGACTACAAGTTTATGCCAACTCGAACACTCATGAGGTTGAAATTAAGAAAAAATGACTATAACAGTAATGTAGATTGTAACAAAACGAACGGGAGGAGCAACGGCGTTCCGATGAAGAGCGGCTGCTAGGGTTTCGCGGTTAACCTGCGACGGCAGGGCTCCTGCAAGGTGCACTCAGATCTGACAGGTGCTGCCAAAGTTTCAGGTAGCAGGCGGATTAGGAGGCCCCAATGGTACCCCCGCAGGGGGATGGGGCAGAACTTCCGCCCTTTAAAGGAAGCCAACAAGGACTAGAAGGTAACAACAGCACAGGCTCAGCGAATCAAGATAAGTCCACAAGGGAAACACAGAACACGGTGGATCCTCAAGCTTCAACTGAAAATCCAAAGGTTAGTTCTTCCACTTGTAAACCGGTTGCTACTCATAGGCTAGAAGTTGAGCTGCCCAGTGATAGAATAAATGGAAGAATACAATTTATGAAAGACCATGCTTTAATAGGTAAATTTATGGGCTTCTGGCCAAATGAAAAAGATTTAAGAGGCTGGATAAACCACAAATGGAAGCCAAAGGGTGAAATAACCCTCCTCCTAGGGGCGAAAGGATTTTTTACTGCCATCTTTAACTGCCTGGAAGACAGAAACAGAGTCTTTGATGGGGGGCCATATTTTTTCAATTCTGCTGGGCTCTATCTCAGAGAATGGGTTGCCCGATTCAATCCGGATAAGGAGGACCTTAGCTACGCACCAGTTTGGATCCAACTCTACTCACTGCCATGGGAATATTGGGGTGAAGATTCTTTAAAATCCATTGGCTCAGTGATAGGAGATTTTGTAAAAGTTGCAGAAGAAACCAAAACTGTGAGATATACTACATATGCCTCCTATGCCCGGATCTGTGTTTACATGGATCTAAAGCAACCTTTGCCAGATGCAGTAAGACTCTTCCATGAGGATCATGACTGGATCCAAGCGATTGACTACGAACAGGTGCCTTTTCGTTGCAGAAAATGTCATGTTATTGGTCATCTCTTCAGAGATTGTCCCCTGAACAAGAAGGAGGAAACTCAAACCAACCCCGAATCTCATCAACAGGATGGCTTTACTAAGGTGACAAACCGAAGACGTGGCAGCAAGAAACCAAATGCCCCTCCAAAATCTTCGCCAGTAGAGAACTCCATCCCCTCTACCAGCAACAGCTTTGAGGCGCTAGCAAAAACGACAACTCATGATGAACCCAGCAAGGAAAAGACAACACCCAATGCACCCCAGCAGGAGAAACCAATCTCGACCCAACAAAGCGAAAAGACCCAACAGGTTTCAGAACCTTGGAGCAACCCAGATATGGACATTGACAATCCCCTTCAGAGCAAGAATAAAGGGAAGGAGGCAGAAGGTATTGCGCAAGAAATACAGTTCATGGAGGATGACAGTGAAACAATCGATCTTGGGGAATTCGACCTCCAAGGGATGGAACAGGCCTGCAATCTGGGCAACTTTGACAAAATTCCTGAAACCCAAGTTGACAACTTGGTGGAAATACTAAACAAGGCCCAAAAGAAATACTCCCTAGGAGTACAAACAGGTAGTAAATGGGATGGCAAATTTGCATACAAAGACAGCAAAAAAAGAGGAAGGAAAACAACATTGGAACGAACAATCAAGCTTGGAGAAGTCTTAGTTGAGTCTGGCAGATATGCCAAACTCACCAAGTATTTCAACACCAACCTAAACCCCTCTCAATGAAGTTGATATCTTGGAACATAAGAGGGCTCAACAGCCCTAGGAAATGGAAACTCTTAAAAAATCTGATCATGGAAGAAAAACCATCAATTCTATTTCTTCAGGAAACTAAATGTTCATTGAATTTTTTGGAAAAAGCAGCTGCTAAAGCATGGCCTGGAGGTCAGGTGACAGCAGTAGATGCGCAAGGGGCCTCAGCTGGACTTGCAATTTTATGGGATGCAAGAAGGATTTAGTTAAATAATATTCATGCGAATAAAAATTTCATTGAGGCTATTTTTCATCTTCTAGGTACTAACATATATGGACATCTAACGAATGCCTATTTTCCTCAAGAAATGCAGCAGAAGGCGGCAATTCTGAATACTATAGAGCAGCTCAAAAAAGATAGGAGGCATCCGCTATGGGTGACGGGAGGAGACTTTAACATGATAGCCTCATCAGAGGAAAATATCGGAGGCCGCTGCAGAACCAATAAGGATGGTACACTTCTAAAGGATTTCATTCAAAGTAATTGGCTTATAGATCTACCCACAGCAAATGGCCTCTACACATGGACAAATAACAGGGTTATCCCCATGCAGATTGCCTCTCGTCTGGACAGGTTCCTGATTTCTGATAATGCAGTCCATGTCGGAGGAGAATTCACAGCTCATATCATTCCTTTTTCAGGTTCGGACCATTGGCCCATTGAAATGCTCTGGAACAAGCCGGGCAACAACATCAAAAAACCTTTCAGATTTGAAGCTTTCTGGTTATCACATCCAGAATTCAAGGAATTCATAACCTCTACTTGGAAAAACTGCAACCCAATTGAGCATTCCAAAATGGCAAGATTCCAGAAAAAACTGAAGTTGCTCAAAGGAGAAATCAAGCGATGGAATAAAAATACCTTTGGCAACATTTTCAAGGAAAAGGAAAAGATTCTCCAAGATCTCAAAAATATTCAACAAAGATTAATCCTAGAAGGGCGGACAGAGGAGCTAGCGTTAAAGGAACAAGAAATGGAAGGAAAACTTCTGGAAAGAGAGCAATAAGAGGAGGTGCTATGGAGACAAAAATCCCGCATCCGATGGCTGAAGGAGGGGGAGAAGAACACCAAGTTCTTCCACAGAACCACAGTGCAACGAAGAATGCACAACCAAATTTCTCAAGTTACCAATGCCCAAGGAGAAAAAATGGAGACCCAGGAAGAAATAGAAAAGGAATTCCTACACTACTTCAAAGAAATGAGTAAAGAGCCTAATATCAACAGAGGGGAAGCCATAGATAACATTACAAGGCACATTCCACGGCTGGTTTCTGAGGAGAAAAACTCCCTGCTTCTCAAACCAATTAGTCTCCAGGAGGTAGAATTGGCAGCAAAATCCTTAAAGGCCGGCAAAGCGCCTGGTCCGGATGGTTTCTTATCAAATTTCTTCCATCACTTCTTGGATTTAATCAAATGGGAAGTATGGCAGGTCGTGGAAGAGTCAAGAAGCTTACGCTGGATGTATCCAGGCCTCAATGCAACTTTTATAGCCTTAATTCCTAAATCGGAGGACTCCAACTCACCAGATAAATTCAGGCCTATTGCCTTATGCAATATCATTTACAAAATAGTCTCCAAGGTAGTGGCACTAAGATTAAAACCGCTTCTCCCAGGAATCATCTCCCTTGAGCAATCTGGATACGTCGAAGGCAGGCAAATCACCGACGGTATCATACTCACGCATGAAATCATTCATTCTCTAAAGCACACAAAAAAACCAGGTATGCTTCTAAAAATTGATCTCTCTAAAGCTTTTGATAGCATAAGCTGGGATTATATGGAAAAAGTTTTAAGGGCGTTCGGTTTTGCCAATGCATGGATTAGATGGATTATGAATCTGGTCTCCTCATCCTTTTTTTCTATCTTGATCAACGGTATTCCTTCCTCAACTTTCCGCCCCTCCAGAGGATTGAGACAGGGAGATCCTCTGTCTCCTTTCTTGTTTATTATAATGGCGGAAGGTCTGGGAAGAAACCTGAATGCTGCAATTCAATCCCATAATCTAAAAGGCATTAATCTCCACGATGCTCCTACCGTTTCCCACCAGCAATTTGTCGATGACAACATGATTTTTGGCCACTCTTCCGTCCAAGAAGCCCGATCCCTAAACTCTCTGCTTAACATTTTCTCGGCAGCCTCTGGAGCATGTATTAACAGAGTCAAATCCCAGATATTCTTTTTCAACACTCACCCGACTACCCAGAGATCCATAGCTCGAATCCTAGGTTTCTCCATTGCTTCTTTGCCTTCCAAATACCTCGGTGCCCCTCTCTTAGAGTCTGCTCAGAAGCATTCATCCTGGACTTCCCTTCTGGAAAGGTTGGAATCAAGACTCTTGCTTTGGACCCACCGCTCTGTAAATATGGCCAGTCGACTTGTGCTTATTAAGGTTGTATTACAATCCATGCCTTTGTACTTATTTTAAATATTGGCCGCGCCAAAATGGGTTTTAAAAGCTATCAAGAAGCTGCAACGAAACTTCTTGTGGGGCAGTTCTGGACTCAACAGGAAATGGGCTCTAGTCAAATGGGAAAAAGCATGCCTCCCAAAGAAAGCAGGGGGAATTGGTCTCAGAGATCCCGAACACAGCAATGTGATAATGGGAGCAAAAATAGGGTGGAAATGGTTAGCCTACCCAGGAACACTATGGGCCAAATTCTGGACTGCAAAATATGCCAACAATCTACCTCTGGAGGAACGTATAAGAATGACAGAACTTAACAAAGGCTCAACTATCTGGAATTCAGCGATAATGCACAGAGATCTTATCCAAAAACATTGTTTCTGGGAAGTGAAGGATGGTGGCACTGCGCGCTTTTGGACGGACTCCTGGCAGCAATTTCCATGCCTCGCCAATGTACTTCAAGGAATTCCAGCACACCAAATTCAGTTACAGGAAAAGGTAAATCATTTTTGGCAGGACAATCAGGATTCTGATCACCGAACTTGGAGAAATGTACCAGAACTTATACCAGATAGCCCGGAGGCGGTTCAACGATCCCTTGCAGAAGAGCTCAACAAGAGAAAGATTCTCAAAGAGACAGAGCAGGATAAATTGAGGTGGGGCTACGAAGAGAAAGGCACTTATACAACCAAAGAAGCGTATCTCATTATCCTCAAAGATCAGCTGACCAAGGACAAATTATGGGAGAAAATATGGAGTCCCCCGATCTGGCCAAAGATCTCTACATTCCTTTCGCTCTTATCCCACAACCCGATCCTCACCTGGGATAACCTCCGAAAAAAAAAATTTGAAGGACCATCAATATGTCTCAATTGCAAAATGGAGGAGGAATCTGCTATGCACCTTATGCAACTCTGTCCTTTCAGCAGGAAAATATGGGAGAAAGTCACATTTTGTTGCCAAAAAGAAGGCCGCGAGATAGGAGCCTTAACCAATACTTTACGCAACTGGCCTCAGAAACCTTATCAAAGCAACATTCTAAACGTGCTCTGGCAAATAATCCCGGGAATTGTAATGTGGAACCTATGGAAAGAGCGAAATCACAAAATCTTCAAAAATCAATCAATGGATGAGCAGCAGGTATGGCAGATAATAAACAAGAATGTACAGGAAACACTATCCATCAAATGCTGGTCTCAGGAAGATTTCCCAACCAACGACAAGGAGCAAGCAATATGGAACAATTGGCAAATACACTTACATGTGTCCAATGTTTTCCCAAGCAACTCCAATAATCAGAAGGATATCTCATCAACTTGGTCCCCTCCACCCATCAATACGTTCATTCTCAACTTTGACGGGGCTTCTAAAGGTAACCCTAGTTCCACAGGATATGGAGGAGCAATAAGAAATCACCAAGGACAGGTGCTTAAAGTCTTCTTTGGCTCCATTGGTTGGAACACCAACAATGTGGCTGAACTTGAAGGACTCTGGAAAGGTCTCAACATTTCTCAAAAGGAAGGACTTACTCCTCTAATTGTGGAAGGGGATTCCCAAATTTTAATCAACATGGCAACTAAGATACAACAAGGAACAGAGGCCCAGAAAGTAAGTAGGAGCTGGAGAATGGTATCCAGGCTGGAGCTTCTTCAAACGTGGCTACGGGACAACAGAGCTATAACCTTCAACCACATAAGACGCGAAGGGAACAAACTAGCAGACTTTCTAGCAAACTTAGGTGTAGACAAGGGGAAGGATCATTTCGAAGGATTACTTCAGGGTAATGTCTCAGAGACAGAATGGTCCACCTTTCAGGAGATACTAAGGAATGATAATCAGAGGAAAGCTCAAGATCACCTGGATGCGGGTGTTAATGGTCGCATTTAAGATGAGACGAAGCCCACGCGCCGAGGACATGATGCCACGCTGCGGACAGGTGGTCGCCATGAACTCTGGGCTGGTTTCTGCCCCAAAGGAATTACCGCGCCTTAATGGCGCTTCAATGCAGTGGTCTTCCCAAGGTTCTGGTACCATATATCTTGTCATGGCGGAAACATTCCTTCTATTATGTTTGCAGTTTGGTTTTCATTCTGGAGAATTCGTTGTTCAGGTGAGCGTGGAGGAGGGAGGCTCTGAGGGCAACACACCCACCCTCGAGTCCTTCCCCTGCCCAATTCATGCAGTGTGTGCTCACTCGGCTTAGGGGAATTTGCCGGTGGCAGTCGGGTTGCAGAGCCACCAGGGTAATATTTCTTGTGACATTCTTCCTGTTCGAAGAAGGCACCAGGCAGTTAAGTTTCACACTGGGATCATTATGGCTCCGCGCGCTGGGTATCGTAGGCCTCGCAGGGGAGGTAATTCTGGGCAGCAGAGCGGCTCCAGAGATAGTGGCCACTCAAGCCCGAGGCGTATCTCTCCTCTGGCCTGTGCTTCGCCACCCTCCGGTGATTCGACGCACTCTGAGTCTGATTTGAGCAATGAAGTGCAGACTGCGGAGGGACAAACCGGTGGTTAAAGCCATGATAACAATAATTTTTGCTGAGGAGGATGAAGCGGAAGGAAGTTGGAAGGCTGGAATGGAGGAAAAGACGCCCCCCTCCTCGGACAATACTTCCAAGATAAAAGACAGCTCCTACAACCCAGAACTACAGAGCAAGATGGACGAGGAAAGCACCTATGGTTACCCAGCAGAGCAGGTGGAAGCCTTACAAGAAATCAGCAGCCTCAAAGGGAAAGAACCCATGGTTATGTCCGAAGGTCCACCAGAGGCTCAAAAGGAAGCTCAAATCGAGAGGCCTTCCTCTCCTCAGAGCAAGCCAAAGACTGAAGAGTCTGAGGACTCTTTTGATTACACTCTGTACCTCCAATTACCACCGGGTATCAAACGTATTGAAGATATTCCGGTTGGCATGGAAGTTACTTGGGCACGGGACCCGGTTTGTGCAGCAGAAGACCGCAAGAAACGAGCGCTGGAACGAGAAGCTGAGGCGCGGAAGAAACAGGACAACTAATGGCATGAGCGTCAAGGGTAAGCCTGATATCAGGCAAAAGTTGTATTTTCCTTTTTGCTTAGTTTTTGGTCTGGTGGCGTGAAGCAATTATGAAAATGCTGGTCACAAAAACTGTTTCTTGTAATGGGTCTCGGGGTCTGGGTTAACTTCCAGTTTCTATGCATGTTAATGTCGGTCTATGTCTATCCTAGTCAGTCTATGTCACAGCACAAACTATCTCTGCTGGTATTTTTGGAATCTCCAGCTTGTATATGCAGACAATCCAGGTTGATGAAGCAAGCTTTGCCAGAGAGCTGAACACTCGCTCTCAGAGGTTCTCACCTCTTGTACATACATTTTTGGTTTTTTTAATATAATTAGCGTAGCCTTTGCCCAGCAAAAAAAAAAAAATGTAGATTGTAACAACAAAGAATACTGTAACAACAAGGGACACTGTAAAAACAATGTCAATCTGATATTATACAAAATATTATAATTTGTAGCTTTATGTATTTAACAACAACTATGCCTGATATAATCTATGTAGTGAGCTTGGTGTCAGGATTTATGTAAACACCAATGGAGACACATTAGAAAGAAGCCAAAAGAATACTAAGGTAAGTC
This sequence comes from Pinus taeda, assembly GCA_000404065.3. Lineage (NCBI taxonomy): Eukaryota > Viridiplantae > Streptophyta > Pinopsida > Pinales > Pinaceae > Pinus > Pinus taeda. The sequence continues at coordinate 176,383 of APFE030266699.1, read as the reverse complement.
AAAGGGATAAAGGATTATGGTATTTTGTACACCACAACAGGTGATTTCAATTTGGTTGGCTATACTTACAGTGATTGGGCAGGAAGTGTTGATGACATAAAGAGCAAGTTAAGATATGTATTTCACATGGTTTTGGGAGCCATTGAATGGGATTCCAGGAAACATCCAATAGTTTCAGCATCCAAAACAAAAGTTGAATATATCATTGCAACATTAGCATCATGTCAAGAAGTTTGGATGAGACGAATGTTGGTAGATTTATGGAAGAAACAAGAGGGAACAATAACAGTTTACTGTGACAACAATTCTGCAATTTCACTATCCAAAAATTATATTTTTCACAAAATACCAAAATTCTATTTTCCTCAAAATAGAAAACATTTTGACACTAAGTATCATTTTCTTAAAGAGCTGATTAACAATGGAGAAATTGTTTTACAACACTGCAAGTCACCAGAGTAGTTCACAAAGCCATTAGCAAGAGATAATTTTGTCCATTTCAGAAATTATTTAAAAATAGTGAATTTCAGTAGCTGTGATTAAAGGTGGAGCATTGTAAAATTACTCCCAACCACCGTATCGAACAACTGATAAAAACCATCCTCATAAAGTACACATGCAGATCAGGCAACCAGTGACTTGCAGTAGTTCCTCATAAAGTATACATGCAGATCAAGCAACCAGTGCTTTGCAGCAGTGAGCAAATTTGTCTTTCAGTTAAAGGAATGCCAAGTTAATGTTTTGCAGGCCCAAGGATGTAGAGCTGGTGATTGTTAATTTAGGATATTACTACGTAGTACATGAAATTACAAAGACTTAAATTTTTGAACATGCTCGCCATACCCTGCTTTTTTTTTTTTGTCTATTCATGGAAAAGTTAAGTTGACTGCACAAGTGATAAGAAGTTTCCATATTTTTAAATTAATTTAACAACATAAAGATTTTGGTGTTCATAAGTTTTAATAAGGGTCGAAGGTCTACATACAAGGAGGATACAATTGTGGAGAATTTTTACAAGCTGTTACAGTTTATTACAACACAAAACAGAAAGCAGCTGTACTGTGTAAAATTTCTTCTTTTCACAACGGTGAATGAGCTGAAGTCTTAGTTTTTATCTTTGTAATATTTTTTCCCTTCTGCAAAATTATTAATATAAAGTATTTTGTTTGCGTGCTCAATTTGAGATTGATATCTCTAGTTTTACTAAACATCCCCTGTTTTACTCTGTTTTATAGTGTGTTGTTATTTTAATATGTTTTTCTATGCTATTGCACTCTGTTGTTAATGTATATAAATTTTTTTTTCTTAAGTACCTAAAAAGACAAAAATTTATAAATTAGACAAGGTTGAAACTATTACAGATATTAGACAAAAATGAAAAGAAAAAAATAGAGAAAACCCTTTTTAACAAGTAAACAACTACATCAAGTAATGCTCATGAAGGGGTAAATTAACTTACATAATACATAACCTTTTATTTACATGAAATAGGTGACGATAAAAAATATGTTCATAGGATGCTATATAGTTTGCAGAAAACATGCACACTTAAATTAGGTTCACCCAGAACAGCGATGGACGATATTATCGATCGATAGCTTATAATTTCAGCTAAATACGTAGAACACATCTCAAGCAATTTTCCTCTAACAACAAATGAAAAGCTTGTCTGATATATGAAAATGGGAGCTCATGTGTAATGAATTCTTCAACGTTGAACTCCCACAATCAAAATGTGTTGATATGATATATCAAGAAAACAAGATTATGAACACAACATGATAATAAAAAATGGAAAAATATATAGCTTGTACCTTACACATATACTTGTCTACTAGACTGAGCAAGTTGGTTTTACCCTTTAGACCACCAAATATCGTGGCCACTATTCTCTTCGCTTAAAACATTCACAGTGGATGAAAGCTTACCTTACAAGGACTTGTGTCCAGTGCCGACAAAACTATCAAACTCAATACTTGCATTGTGATACCATCATAAAAATTTGAATGATATCACATGGTGAAGGGATCATCCATAAAACGGTTATGACATGATTTTAACTAGAATGGTTTAGTGAAAAAAAAATCGAGTTAAAATATTTCCAGAGACATATGTTCTAATCTGCAATAAATAGCATTTATAAACAAATATATTTAGTATAACAGTTGCAACCAAAACCAATTTTCTAAAAATTCTCATTACTATTAAAAAAGACAAGTCCAATTGAAAATGGCTAAAGTTGTCCAGTCTGGATGTTATTCATGTTGAAAATAGATCCAACACCTGAAGATCCAAAAGAGATATTGGTCATTGTAATTGTGTTAAACTTATTTTGATTTCATATTTTGGGAATATTTATACTTACAACTAACAAGTTCATTACTATTAAAAAAGACGAGTCCAATTGAAAAATGGCTAAAGTTGGTCCAGTCTGGATGTTATTTGTGTTGAAAATAGATCCAACACCTGAATATCCAAAAGAGATATTGGTCATTGTAATTGTGTTAAACTTATTTTGATTTCATATTTTGGGAATATTTATACTTACAACTAACAAGTTTGACCTCACTATTATCAAATTCTTAGATATTCCTAGAATGTACCATATGTATAAAGATACCCAATAAGTTTAAAGATACCCAAGTTTAAGTTGAATATTGTAACCCTATCACAAAAACTTATATGCATACAATCATTTACAGTAAATATACCGGAGGCTATTCCACAGCCAAACAAGCATGCCTTGTCTAGTGGAGCCTCTAGATTGTTTTTTGCCATGCAAGCATAGTCAACCACTGTGTACTCGCTAAATGTAGAAGTGGACACGAAATGGTAAATGCACTGAGAAACGCGTCTTTTCCATTCTTTATCATCACTTTTCTTTTGAGATTTATTTTGAATTTATCACACATATTAGTCCTCTTGGATTTACAGGTCACACAATTCCATACTCTCCTTTGAACCAGGGAATCACATGGTCTCCCACCTTAATATTTGTCACCTCTTCTTTTGTGTTTTCAACTATCCTATAATAATAATTTGTATTATCTCATTTCATAACTTTTTTGAAAAGCATATAATCAGATTCATATCTACTATAACTAATGAAGGTTTTCCCAGCGCCATCGTGCCCAAGTATGAGACAAAAAGTTTACATGATTTCAACCTGCAAACATATATAAGGGGTTTGAAGTAAAACAATTATGTCAAGAAATGAGTAGAAATTGATGGTAAAGATATCGCGTAATAAGCTTGAAATGAAGTTATTGATTATTCCCACATTCCAAAATGTAATGTGAATATGACAGAGTGATTGATTTTTGATAGGACGTTCTATAGTTTATGGAGTGTTGGTATACATGCACCTAGTTAGCTTTAATTAGCTTTAGTTAAACTCTACTTTTTACATGTGATGTGAATTTAGTTAAAAATAATCAATATTATTTTTGTATTAATGGAGAAATAGTTACATAGTTTTAACGTATCTCCTTAGTTTAGGATTTGTTTAGGAGTTTGTTCACAACTATCTGATTTCTAGTGATGTATTTAATATTGTAGTATTCATTTGATGTAATGTAGAGTGAATGGAGAGAGAGTCTCTTCTTTGTTTGAGTGCAGTCTCCAAGTGCTGTACACACTTGAGAAGTGCAACTCCTTCATTTAATTCAAAGTCTGATTTTTATTTTGGTATCAGAGCTTAGGGTAGAGGTAGCCTTGATTTTTTTTTTTTTCTTCTCCTAGGGATGCATCATCTTTAAATTACATATCTGTAGTGGTAGGAGAGCATGTAAATGTATCTGTATAATCAGGTGGAGCTGCAGTAACACCTGGAGCGAAGGGTCTTAGATAACTGATCATCTCTGAGCCGAAGAAAGGGTTGGCTCGGACTTAGTGCACGGCCAGGAATGCAGAAGCAGATTGGCGCGACATTTTTGTGAACAGACGCGCCCATTGCCATGGGTTTGAGGGTGATAAGCGCGCCAGAGAAAAAGCAACTGAATTGGCGCGGATCCGTGGCTGTTAAGTGCGCCAAAATCGGTGCACACCGTGAATTTTTCTTTTCTGTGATTGGCACGGATCTTTCGCTATGAAAAGTGCCTTTGACTAGAAAGAAGAGCCAACCTCTTTCTCTTTGAGAAATATGCAATCTTTTGCAGATTGGACCTTGCCTAGTAGTGGCACGTGGAGATTTATGCTCGGTGGCAGCAGATTTGATTTGCCTGGTGGTGGCGAATTGAGGTTCCTTGATCCGCTCGGTGGTAGCAGATCAGACCTGCCCAGTGGTGGTGAATTAGAGCTCTGAGATCTGCTCGGTGGTAGCAGATCGGATTGGCCCGGTGGTGGCGCAGTGTAGCTCTTCAATCTGTTCGGTGGAAGCAGATCGTCTTTTCCCGATGGTGGCGTGGTGGAGTTGTTCATTGATCGGTTTGGTGGCAGCAGATCAGTTTTGCCCAGTGGCGGCACAGTGAAGTCCCTGATCTGTTCGGTGCCAGCAGATCGGACTTGCCTGGTGGTGGCACAGTGAAGTTCCTAATCTGTTCAGTGGCAGTAGATCGGACTTGCTCGGTGGTGGCCGATTGAAGTTTTAGTTGGGAGAAATGAATAACAGGATAGAATCATACCTCCACAAGTCTGGCAAACTCGATGGAACAAATTTCTCCAACTGAAAAATTAAAATGCAAACTTTGCTGGAGAGTGTGAATGCATGGTTGATCGTATTGGGAAATGAGCAGAGAACTGGAACATCGGCCCAAGAACAAGATTGGGATAAAAGAGAAACGAAAGAAAAAGTCATATTGAAGATGTTTGTTAAAGACAATATTATCCCGCATATCAGAGATTGCAAGTTGGCCATGGATATATGGACAACGATCAAGAATTTGTACGAGACACAGAATAAAAATCGTGTTCTGACACTCAAGGGAAAACTATTTGCATTGAAGATGGAGGAGAATGAGTCCATTGCTGGATACATGGCCAGATTTAAGGACCTGAGTGACAAATTGGGAGCTATTGGAGAAAAGGTGTCCGACTCAAATCTGGTCACACTCACATTGAACAGAATGACTGATGAATACCAGACGTTCATCACAAGACTGTCAGCAAGGGAGAAAGCCCCTTCATTTGATGACCTGACAGCGATTATGCTCTAGGAGGAGGAGCGACGACTGAATCTAAAAACTCAGAGCAATGACCTTGCCCTGATGGCAAAAAGGCGACAGTACAGAGGGAAGTAACACCAGCACCAGCACTAACATCAGCACCAGCAACCGCACTAGCAGCCGAAAGGAGCCAATACATTTCAAAAGAAATCATTTAGAGGTATGACTGATAATTATGTTAAGAAATGTTTTTACTGTGGAAAGCTTGGTCATCAGATTAAAGAATGCTATAAGAGGCAGGGGATGAAAGAAGAAGCAAGCAGAGGAGAAACCAGAGTTGTTTTGCTGGAGAAGAGGAGGACCATAGCCATGATCTTCAACTATTCACAGTCGATTGTGCTCTTTCAACATCAAAGGGAGATGAGGACGACATATGGTATGTTGACTCTGGCGCATCCTCACACATGACCGGTAAGAAGGACTGTTTTGATTTTCTTGAAGAAACTGCATGTGGATCAAAAATTTATCTAGGAGATGACAGTGGGTATGAGATCAAAGGATATGGGGATATTCCTGTGAAGCTACCTAGTGGTGATATTAAGCATCTTAAAAATGTACTATATGTTCCAGGAATTAGGAAAAACTTGATCTCTGTCTCAATGATTACAGACCAGGACATGCCGGTGCAATTCTTTAAGAATAATTGTGTCATTAAGGATAGCCAGATGGTAACAATTGCAACGGGAGTGCGCGTGGGGAACTTGTATAGATTGGATGCAAAGAGTATGCCACGACAATAAATGGTTGCAACTGGATCAACAGTCGAAAATCTCTAGCATCAGAGATTTGACCATCTCAATTTGCAAGACCTCATCTTACTTCAGAAGAAAGGTATGGTCGATGGACTACCTGTTTTTCATAATGTCAAGCTGGAATGTGATGGATGTGCATTAGGGAAGGTGCATAGAGAAGAGTTCCCTTTGCATGTCAACAGAAAGGAAAGAGACATTCTAGAACTAGTGCATACAGATATTTGTGGACCTATGCAAACCAGGTCTTTAGGTGGAGCGTATTACTTTCTGTTGTTCACAGATGATTGCACTAGGTTTTCATGGGTGTATTTTTTAAGTAAAAAGAGTCAAGCGTTTCGATACTTTAAAGAGTTTAAATATATGATAGAGAATCAAACAGGAAAGAGGATAAAGATTTTCCGCTCGGACCAAGGGCGAGAATACAGGTTAGGAGAGTTCATGAACTTCTGCAAGCAGCATCGGATTATGTAGCAATTCACAGTGCCACACACTCCACAGCAGAATGGAGTAGTAGAACGAAAGAACAAAACTCTTCTGGAGTGCGCCCGAAGTATGCTTGAAGGTAAGGGTCTATCGAATGGTCTTTGGGCAGAGGCTATCAACACTGTTGTTTATTTAAAGAATAGGAGTCCCACCAGATGTCTAGGCTTCAAAACCCCTTTTGAAGCATTGCTTGGACTCAAGCCAGCAGTTAGTCATTTGAAATTTTTTTGGTCAAAAGGTTATGCTCATATGACAAAAGCAGATAGGAAGAAGTTAGACCCCAAAGCATTGAATTGTATATTTGTTGGATATGGCACTGAGTATAAGGCATATAAGTTATATAACCCTATAACTCACAAAGTCTTTGCAAGCAGAGATGTTATTTTCCTTGAATAGGTTGAAGATAGAAACGAAGATTCTAGCAGTAATAGCCACATTCCTTTGCTGATAGAAGTGAATAGTGAAGAAGATGAAGAGTAGGAGCAAGAGCAAAAAAAGGAAGAAGTAGCAGCAGATAGTGTAATAAGTGATGATGCAAGCCCGGAAAGCACTGAAACAGATAGAGTTGAGGTAAGCCTTCTACCTAGAAGATTAGGTAGGAAGACTAGACTACTTGCTAGATTGAGAGACTATGCTTTAATGTCCAAAATTTTAAACATTGTAGAACCCGCAAACTATGAAGAAACAAGTAAATCAGATGAATGGAGGGCTGCAATGCATGAGGAAATTGAATCAATATATAGAAACCATACATGGGACTTAGTTGAGTTGCCTGAAGGAAAAACCCCTATAGGATGTAAGTGGTTGTATAAACCGAAGATAAATGTTGATGGGACTGTAAAAAAATTCAAAGCTATACTGGTAGCAAAGGGTTACTCACAGCAAGAAGGGATATATTTCGATGACACTTTTTTCTCTGTAGCTAAATTAAATACAATTAGAATGCTAGTTTCTTTAGCAACAAAACATAAATGGAAGCTACACTAGCGAGATGTTAAGTTCGCATTTCTGAATGGTGAATTAAAAGAAGAAATCTATTTAGTACAGCCTCCTGGTTTTATCAAATTTGGTGTTTACATGTGGTGTGCACTTGTTTTTAGTTAGTTAACTCTAGTGTTAGCATGTGGTGCATGTGCTCATTAACATGACATAAAGCACACTTAGCTTTAGAGAGCTTTAATTAGCTTTAGTTATTTCATGTAGAACTAAGCTTAACTTAGTTTCATTATGTATTGAATCTAAATAAACATTTCATAATTGAATTCATTCTCTATTCCAATTTTCCTTTTCAATTCTTCCAAGTTTGTGTAATTATTCCTTAGCCAGAGTTGTATTTGTGCTCTAATAATTTTACATGATAACAAAGCTGCAACAAATTAGAGAATGTGCACGAACAATATTTTGCATGTTTGAAGATCAAAGAATTGGAAATTTTTGGAAGATTTCGTTTGTGGATGAGAATATTTGAGAATTGTTGCAATTGCTGCTATAGTTGCAAGGCGAAAGAATGGAGTTTTCATCTCTAGCTATTCTCAGTCTATTTTACTACTTCTAATGGAATCCAGATATTTTGCTTCACCTCAAAGGCAAAGGCTTGTATCAGATAGTTATGAATATGGAAGCTAAACTCCATTTTCCCATTGAAAAATCTATACTTTAACAGGATGAACATGACTACAGAACAATTGTCTTTTCTCTTCTTTTTGCATTATATTTTGAAGGGGGTCTTCTTTCCACTGGGTTTTCTCTCTTTGTTTTTTTCATGCATTGTACATGGGTACCTAAATTGGCCTTGTTGTCAGGACTCATTCCTTTTGCATCACACTCACCTAAGCTATGCTTAAAGGGGGTGTTGGTATACATGCACCTAGATAGCCTTCATTAGCATCCATAAAACTATATATCTTGCATGTGATGTGCACTTAGATAGAGTTAGTTAAATCTAGTGCTTACATGTGGTGTGCACCTGGTTTTAGTTTGTTAATTCTAGTGCTTTTATATGGTGCGTGTGTATATTAACATAATATAAAACAAACTTAGTTTTAGTTAGCTTTAATAAGGCTTAGTTATTACATGTACAACTAAGTTCAACTTAGTTTCTTTATTTATTGATTGTAAACTCATATTCAGTAACTGAATTCATCCTGTGTTCCAATTTATTTTTCAATTCTTGAGACTTTGTGCAATTATTTTTCAGTTAGATTTATGTCTGTGCTCTAATAATTTTAGATGGAGAATCTACTTGAATTTCTTCAATAACTAAATTTTTCTTAAATCCCATCCTACCGCGGCTACTTATCAGACGACAATGAAACTCTCAATGTTGTTGATTCCGAGCTGAAACGTCTAGGAATATAATCTAATTTTATAGTATGCATATGCAAAACTATACCTCAACAAGTGATTGAGAAGAATTAAAATGCAAAGAAAAAATACTAAGAATAAACTAGAAAATGAAAATGGAGTAAACTTTCTCTTCTCATCATTGAGTAACAAGCTAAATAGATTACATAAGGGACAAGGTAACATGAACCATAAATTACTTAGAGTAAGACTGGACTAGAACTCAGCCAAACGGAAACTGACATAACTGAACTAAACTAACTACAAGAGCAAGCAAACATGCTCGAGACAATAAAATTAATGCTCTCAACACAGTGATGGCTTGGCCATGGGTACTTTTCTCAAGCAAGACACCCCCTTCGCCGTTACAGCTTGTATCTAGTTTTTTTAATCCGCTGGCTGAGATGGCTAACACTTTCTTCAGGCATTTTTTAGTGATCTGAAATAAAGAAAGACGTGTGCAGATCAGAGTGTGTATTTATGTGGGCTCTATATAGAAATAAGATTCGAAGATGACTGAATATGGTCGCTCAAGCCGGTGCACTCCCAGACCAATGAATTTCATGTTCACTTTATCCAAAAATGAATAGTCCTCAGGCCAATAGCATTTTCATCCTATTTAAATTGTAAAAGGTGTGGTAGATCGCACGCTTATTAGTCAAAAACACATGTGAAGACAATTTTCTTTCTAAACGATGTGGATGGCAACTTGCCAAAGAAAATGAGGCAGGTTACATCAGAAACTGGGACACTGCAATTCTCAAAAGGAGAAAGCAATTTACGCGTAGTTAAATAGTAATCAAGCAGCAAACTCAGCAAATTCAAACAGGTGTCTGTGGCAATCTGTAGTTAAATGCTTATAAATAGTAATCAACAAGCAAATTCAAACAGGGACTGCAGCAATTCCTCTTCAAGTATAGTAAATCTGAAGTTAAAATGAAGTTAAATGTAAAAGCAGTGTATCATCAAATGTTTAAGTACGGAAAAATGGAGCAAATTGTAAACAAGTTCAAAATAAATCTGCTCTCTTTGTTTACGATTTAAGATGCTTATCATTAATTAATGTTAGTACTGATATAATTCCAACATAATTTTAGCCTAGATTGAACTCCATGGATAAATATTGTCCGGACGCAATCGGTTGTTCTAATTTAAAGTTTTTGGTTAAATATTGTCCGCACGCATTCGGTTGTTCTAATTTAAAATTTTTGGTTTTTGTCGTAAATGACAAATGTGTTTTTGATGGTCTTTTTTTCAGAGTGTGTTTTTGGTTTTTATCGTAAGTGACAAATGTGTTTTTATACATTACAGTTTTTTTTTTTTAATCATACTATATTTTCTTCAATGGAAGAAATCATGTTGGAGCAGTTTTCAAGTATACATAATCTTATTTAAGATTGGAACCAGAGATCATGCTTGGTCAAATTTCAAGTATACAATATCTTACTTAAGATTCGACCCAAAAAACCTGTTGAGACCAAGTCTTCCACCATTAGATCACATATATAAAATACAGTCAGTTGCTTATGGTTACTAGATAGCATTCATGGTGAATGGTGAGTCTTATTAAAATATTTTTATTCAAAATTATGCTATAAAAATGATCCAATTACAACTTAAATATTTATAAGTTTAATATTAAAATGGAAAAAAGATCATGAGCCTAACAGATTTTCCATCAAAGTCGCAGATCTCCCCATAGTAAAAAAAATAACGCATTTCCTTCGTATAATAAATCAGGAAAAATATCATTGAAAAGAAAGATTATTAAAATTGTGTTTTGAGTTAACTATCTATATATAATTCTTTTGAGCGAATATATATTTCAGATCATGAAAACACAATCATTACCAATGAGTCATTTCCACGATTTTCTTGCTCTCAATCCGATATTTTTTACCTTTTTCTTCCTCTCAAAGGCGAAAGGTCACTTTAAAAATGTTATTGACTGGGAATGCAGGACGTCAAAAAAATATTACTACAATAATTCAAAGGAACAGGCAGCATGTGCCGTAGAATTTACTCGCAAGGCACATGGAAAATTGTTTAGCGAACCTTGATTTGGCCTAGTTATACATAGGCTTAATAAACTACAAAATCCATTCATGAAAAAAATAAAAAAGAGTAAGCTTGGAGCAACACAATAAAACTTAATAAAATTTAAGATTAAATTTTGATTGAACTGTAATTCATGAAAATATCTAAAACATAGCTCTACGTTGTTGTTGAGTGTGGACAGTGATTGCAGGTGTTTGTGGAGTATGGGCAATAGCCGCACAGTAAATTCTTGCCTGTATATGCTAAATTCCTTAACTTTTGTGATGTGCTACGGAATGGTTCGTGTGGTACTACTGTTATGGCTTCAGTCTTTCCATCTTCAAATAAAGACGCAACTTGCCAAAATACTTTTAACAAGTATGGCTGCTCTCAAGGTGTTTAAAGCGATGTTTGGAATTAATATTTCAAAGTCTCCCCCTTAATCACAATTGCCACCATGGACAATTCCCAAACAGTTTCTGAGATAAACAAAACTTTGACGTGCCAATGGTTTTGTGAAGATATCAACAAATTGTTCGTGTGACCTGTAGTGCTGCAATACAATTTTATCATTTTTAATCAACTCTCTAATAAAATGATATTTAGCATCAATATGCTTGGTCCTCTTGTGAAAGGCAAAATTCTTTGACAATGCAATTGAAGGGGTGTTGTCACAGAAAATAGTTATCGTTCCCTCTTGGTCATGACGAAGATCCCTCAACATTCTTCTCATCCAAACTGCGTGACACGTTGTTGCTATTGCTATGACATATTCAACGTCTGCTATTGATAGTGACATTATGGGTTGCTTCTTGGAGGCCCATGAAATGGCTCTGGAAACTAAATGAAAAACATATCTTAATCTGCTCTTTCTATCATCGACACTTCCCGCCCAATCACTATCGGTGTAACCAACCAGCCTAAAATCACTTGTTGATGTGTACAAAATGCCATATTCTTTTTTCTCATTAGCATACCTAAGAATCTTTTTTGTTGCTTGTCAATGTGTCTCCTTTAATGTCTCCATGAACCTTGATGCCAAACTTACTTCATACATTATATCCGACCTAGTGGTGCTCAAATACATCAAGCTACCTATCATGCTTTTGTATAATGTCGGATTGACATTACTGCTGCAATATTCTTTGCTCAACTTCAACCCCATGACAGTTTGAGTTGGTGCGAGCATGTTGTTCTATATTTTAAACCTCTCCAAAATGTTTCCCACATACCTCGCTTGAGAGATAAAAATGCCATTTTATGTTTGTTTCACTTCTATGCCCAAAAAATATTTTAACAATCCCAACAGTTGGAGTTGGTGCGAGCTTGCTGTTCTATATTTTAAACCTCTCCAGAATGTTTCCCACATACCTCGCTTGAGAGATAAAAATGCCATTTTATGTTTGTTTCACTTCTATGCCCAAAAAATATCTTAACAATCCCAAGTCAGTCATTTCAAATTCACTCTTCATGACTTGTTTGAAATCAGCGACGAGGAAATCATCACTACCTGTAAAAATCAAATCATCTACATATAAGACAACAATAAGAATCTTACCATCACCCTCTTTGATGTAGAGATTAGGCTCATCATCAAATGTGTCAAATCCATTGTCTAACAAGTAGGCATCTACCCTGCTATACCATGCGCGCGGTGCTTGCTTAAGTCTACAAAGATATTTCCTCAACCGATACACTTTGTCTTCTTGGCCTTCTACCCCATAACCTGGTGGTTGTGCAACATACACTTCTTCTTTCGTCACCCTATTCAAGAACGTTGATTTTACATCCATTTGATACACTTTCCATTTATGTTGCACAACGATCGCCACAACTACGCACATTGTCTTCATCCTCGCGACTAGTGCGAACGTCTCTATGTAATCTCTTCCATGTCGCTGCTTGTATCCTTTGACAACTAGCCTTGTTTTGTGCCTTTCAATATTTCCCTCAATGTTTCTTCTGGTCTTATGGACCCACTTCTCTCCAATGACATGTTTTCCTTTTGGAAGGTTCACTAACTCCCATGTGTCATTCCTTTCTATTGCTTCTATTTCTTATTCCATTGCCGCAACCCATTTTTATTCTTTGACTGCATCCTCAAAATGGATTGCATCATCTACATGAAAAAACAATGCAAATAAGGAATTCAAACCAATGCTACTATCAACTTCATCTTGCTCATAAATTTCATTTAAATTTCTGAATTTTGGTCTTCTTGTGCTTGATTAAGGCGGGCTTGACATGTCACTTGGTGTTGCGCTTTGTGGTGTGCTTGGAGAAGCACTTGCTTGGTTGCGTGACACTGATCTATTATTTGTTGATGGTTTTTCTTGCTACCTCCTTTATTGCGCTTGAATAGGAGTAGAGGGAGTCACTGTTGAATAATTACCTGCTACTGCTAATTCCTCTTTGTCCTCATGTGGTATACATGCTTTGATATTGATTATCTTTTCTTAACTTCCATCCCGTGCTTCCTCTTCTATAAACTGCACACCTTGTTGATTATGACCCTTTTGGTTGATGGACTTTAGAGTTTGCATTCCTTGGATTCATCACTGTATCCAACAAATATACATTTCTCCCCCTTTTTATCCAACTTCTTCCTCAACTCATCCGAAACATGTGCATATGCCACACACCCAAAAACTCTCATGTGAGTGACTTTATGCTTTCTTCCACTCCATGCGTCTTCAAGAACTATGTTTTGGACACTTTTGGTTGGACTTCTATTGAAGATATATGTTGCAGAAGTGACAACTTCAGCCGAATAATTATTTAGCAAATGCTTTTCCTCCATTATACTCCTTTCCACTTAGATAATGGTCCTATTATTCTTTTCTTCCACACCATTTTTCCGAGTTTTATACCTTGTTGTAAATTGCTTGTGAATTCCATGTTTCCTGCGAAATCCAAGGAAGTCATTTGAGATGTATTCGCCAACTCTGTCAGTCCTAAGGACTTTGATGTAGTGTCTACTTTTCTTCTCAACAAGAGCTTTTTATTGGCGAAAGTGTTCAAACACTTTACATTTTTGTTTTAGGAAAGAGAGGCATGTCTTCCTTGTGTAGTCACATGAAGGTCAATAAATAGTGGCTGCCACCAATTGATAGTGTTTGCATTGGTCCACATAAATTTGAGTCGATGATCTCCAAAGGTGCCTTTGCCCTTACTAACTTTCTTACTGGAAATGTCTCTCTATGTTTCTCGCCCAAGATACATCCTTCACATAGGCTGTCCGGTTTTTCTATGAGTGGTATTCCCTTCACCATGCCTTTCCTATGCAGCAAATTCAAACCTCCAAAGCTGAGATGTCCAAATCTCAAATGACATAACCAATTTTCATCTTTGACCGTTGTTTGAAAGTTTACTTGTATGTCAGTCACATCTTTTCTTGCATCCTCTTGTAAGTTCATTGAGAGTTGTCCTTGTGCACCTTCTCTTTGAAAATTTGATCTTATTTTAAGGGAAACATTCTATTGTTTGTCATTTGAACCTTTGCAATCAACTATCTTCTTTGAGGTCTATCCAAAATTGGGCATACATCATTTCTGAAAAAGACATTGTATCCCTTTTGTATGAGCTTTCCAATGGTCATGAGGTTATGCTTTAGAATGGGGACAAAGAAAATATCTAAGATGTACTTCTTCTCCCCCTTCTTTGTTAGGATATGAACTCTTCCTTTTCCCATGACAGAGACTTTGCTATCAGTCCCTAATTTCACTTCAGATTTCACATTTTCATCTAGAATGGAAAACATTTGTATGTTTCCTGACATGTGGTTGCTACACCCTGAATCTAGATACCATATATCACTTTGTTTTTCTTGTACTACATTACAAGTTGAAAACATGTTATCATTGTTCTCACTTTCTTTTTTGAAATTTACACTTGGTTTGTTACTAATGTCATATTTCTTATTTCTACATTCATTTGCATAATGACCATACTTCTTATAGTAATGACATTGAACTTGAGATTTATCATACCTCTGACCTTTTGCTTGATTTTGGCTTGGGGCTTGACTAGAATTTTGATTGCTACCTCTTCCACTTGAGCTTGAAGGGTTTCTTCTTCCACTTCTGTGTGGGCTTCTTCCTCTTCCTCTAGCATAGCATCTTCCTCTGCCTCGACCTTGACCAAATGATACATGTGTCTTGAAGACAGGCTCCAATGAGGAGCTTGTTACTCTATTCCGTCTATGTTCATAAGAAATCAGTGATGCATGAAGCTAATCCACCAAGAATTGTGGGAGATCCTTTGTCTCTTCTATGGCCACAAGAATGACATCAAACCTTGCTGGCAAACTTCTCAAAACTTTCTCAACTATTCTTCTTTCCTCAAGTGTCTCATGATGAGACCTTACACCAGCCCAATTACATGAGTAAAAAATAAGTCTACATTATTAGACTCTTTTGTATAAAGTGTTTCAAAATCTCATCTCACTATTTGTAGTTTTCTTGTCTTGACTTTTGCCATGCCTTGGTAGGTTGTCTGGAAGGTGTCCCATGCTTGCTTGGACTTCATTGCTGCTACCACCCTTCCAAAAATACTTTCATGTACTGCTTGAAAATATAGAAAAGGGATTTTGAATCCTTGTTCTTGCTGTCCCTCAACAAATCCCTTTATCCTTGAGACAAAGCATTGTATGTTGTTGCATCTTTTGGTTCTTGGAAACAATTCTCCCCCAAATCCCAAATATCTTGAGACAAAACCACAACCTTCATTGTAATAGTCTAATAATCATAATTTTTTCCATTAAACTGAGGTATCTGAGGATTATTCAAGCTTGTTCTTGATGTTTCCATTCTGAGTGTAAGTTAAAAACTTTCTACTTGCTTACTTTCGACATGGTGGTAAATATGCTAAAAACAATCTGCCCTCAAAACAATTTTAACTGCTAGTAAAAACACTATTAGTAAAAGCACTTGTTCTTACACTAACATAGTTAACCCACTCCGATTCCATGTTAGAAAAATAGAAATTAGGGGGAGAGGTAGAGGGAAAATTGTTTCCCTGAGCTTGATTTCACCCTGCTAAATTTCCCCCACTATACAGAGGTTTAGTAAAACACAGAATTCATTGATTTCGCACACCTGCACACCTACACAAAGGCTTAATAAAACACATAATTCACTCACGGACAAAATAAGAGAGTAAAACATAGTAAGCTTGGAGAAACATAATAAAACTTAGGATTAAATTCTAATTCATGAAAATATATTCATATGAGACTACAGTTCATCCACCAAGTAAAAACAAAGGTTTACAACGATTTACACTTCACAAGAGGTTGTGGAATAATACATAGTAAAACAAAGTAACCCACCATAATTTGCTCCACAATTTCGTCCTCACACACTCGAGACCTCTCTCTCTCTGTTATGAAACCAGCTCACAAAAAGATAGAAAAGAGAGATCAACGCCTTAGAATTCAGCTTCTTCGAGGGGGCAACCTCCTTTACATTACAAAAATGAACAATTCTTGGATGATTCAAATGAAAAAACCTCCTTTCTATATATAGGAGTCTAAGGAGTCACAATATAATCCAGCCGACCTAACAATAATAATATAAAGCCACCAAAATAACAATAGAGGGATTCTATGGGGCACAGTAATAAAAATATAGGGACAATAGGGGCACAACAATATTAATAAGGGATACAACTACAATAGTAATGGGGTAATGACTAGTAGTATAGGGACCTAAAATGCCCCTCTCCTTCAAAAAAAGTGTTGTCCTCAACGCTTGAGTAGTTCTAGATGCTTCTGTATAAAATTCTCATCCTCCCATGTGGAATCTTCAGTGGATAAGTTCTTCCACTTTATGAGATACTCTGAAAGTGATCGATTTCATAGCTATCGAGTTCTTGCTTCTGTGACTACTTCCAGTTCAAATATAATTTTTCCTTCCTCGTCAAGTTCTAGCAATATTGTTTGAACTGGGGGCTTATTGCCTATAACCTTCTTTAAACATGAAACATGGAAAACTGGGTGCACTTGAGACACTGCAGGAAGCTCCAATTGGTATGCCATAGTACCATTCTTTTGCAACACCTTGTACGGACCATAACACTTTGGTAATAATTTATTATCCTTCTTAGCTTGCTTGAGGGACATTTATTTATATGGTTGTAGCCATAGGAATACCAATCGCCTACATCAAAACTTCTTTCATTGTGATAATGATCTGCCTGTTGTTTCATTCTATTTTATGCCAACAAGAGGTTATCCTTTAAGAGTTGGAGGAATTCTTGTTCATTTTTGATGTGATGTTCCATTGCTTGAACCTTAGAATTTTGTTTTAAATATGATGTGATGGATGGTGGCTGATATCCATAAAGTGCCATAAATGGATTCATTTTTGTTGCTATATGGAAGGAAGTGTTATACGACCATTCATCTAGAGGCAACCATTTGACCCATTGTGTCTATTTATCAGATACAAAGCAACGATGATATCCTTCCAAACATTTGTTTACTATCTTCGTTTTCCCATCAGATTGAGGATGATAAGATGAGCTATGAGCTAACTGAGTACCAAGCCAAGAAAATAATTATGTCCAAAAATTTCCAGTGAAAATGGGATCTCTATCACTTACAATAATCTTTAGGTTTCCATGTAGCTTTTGAATTGCTTCCATAAATGTAGTAGAAATTGTACTGGCTTTAAATGGATGTGACAATGCACAAAAATGTGCATACTTGGTAAGTCTGTCAACTACCACCATGATGACACTCTTTCCCTCAGACTTGGGTAAACCTGTGATAAAATCCATTGGAACCTCCTCCCAACGTTGGCTTGGAATGGATAAAGGTTGTAATAGACCTGGTGCCTTAATTGTTTCAGCTTTATTTTGTTGGCATACCAAACATTCCGCCATAAACTTTTGAATATCCAATTTAAGGCCATCCCCCAAAAAAATCCTTCTTAACCCTGTGGTAAGTTTTTAAAAGTCGTGAGTGCCCTCCTAAGGGAGAAGCGTGCAATTCCAGAAGCATCTTTTGTTTGAGTTGGGAATTCTTCCAGAGGTATAAGCGATGTTTGTACCATAACGAATCATTTTTCCAGCTAAATGTATCAGATGTATTGGTATCTTGTTGTAACTTTCGAATAAGTTCCCACACTTCTTCTTCATTCTTCCATTCCTCCCTTGCTTCGTTTATCCAATCTAGTTGGATAATAGAAATGGCACACAACAATGCTTCCACTTCCTCATCCTTTCTTGAGAGTGCATCTGCCACAACATTTTGCGTCCCTTTTTTGTATATGATTTCAAAGTCATAACCCAAAATATTTGTGACCCATTTTTGTTGTTCTTCAGAGGATAATATTTGTTCTAAAAAGTATTTAAGGCTATCATGATCCACTTTTACCATGAAGTGTCTTCCCGTTAGGTAGGGTCACCATTTCTTAAGTGCATGTAGTATTGCCAACATTTCCTTCTCATAAATAGCTTTGTGTAAATAATTTCCCTTGATTTGATGACTTTCGAAAGCAATGGGTCTTTCATCTTGCATTAAAACAACATCAATTCCATTTCTAGAAGCATCACATTCCACAATAAAGGTTTTTGTGAAGTCTGGTGTAGCTAAGACCGGTGCTTGGCACATTGTCTCTTTAAGGCCTTTGTTTCTTTTGGAGTCACATTCCACAATAAAGGTTTTTGTGAAGTCTGGTGTAGCTAAGACCGATGCTTGGCACATTGCCTCTTTAAGGCCTTTGTTTCTTTTGGAGTCCATGAAAATGCATCTTTCTTCAACAATGTTGTTAGAGGTGCTGCTATTTTCCAACAAACTTGCGATAATACCCTGTCAACCCAGGAAATCCTCGCAAATGCTTTATGGATGTGGGGATTTCCCGTTCCTTAATGGCTTTAATTTTTCTAGGGTCTACCTTAACTCCTTCATGAGATAAAATATGACCCAGATATTCCACCTCTCGTACTCCAAAGAAACATTTGGATATTTTTGCATATAATTGTTTCTCCTCCAATAGTTGTAGCACCTTGTGAACGTGTTCAACATGATCCTTCCAAGACTTGCTGTAGATTAGTATATCATCAAAAAATGCTAACACAAATTTTCTAAGGAAGGGTTTGAAATGGGATTCATCAAACCTTGAAATGTAGAAGGTGCATTGGTAAGGCCAAAAGGCATGACCAAAAACTCATAGTGACACTCATGATTTCTAAAAGCTATTTTTGGAATTTCTTGAGTCTTCATTCTGATTTGATGATATCCTGAACGAAGATCTAACTTGGTGAAGTAGATTGATCCATGCAATTCATCCAATAATTCATCAATGACAGGAATGATAAACTTATCTTTAATAGTGAGCTTGTTGAGCTCCCTATAATCCTGACACATGCACCATGATCCATCCTTCTTGTGCACCAATACTACTGGAGCAGAGAAGGAACTTTGGCTAGGTTGAACTATACCAGCCTTAAGCATTTCTGCAACCATACATTCAATTTCACTCTTTTGGGCATAGGGATATCTATATGGCCTGATGTTTGGAGAAACACTTCCTGGAATAAAATGAATAGCATGATCATGATCACGAATAGGTGGGAGACCTTTGGGAGTCTCAAATACCTTGGAATTATTGTCCAAGACTTTTTGGAGATCTGGAGAAATAG
>APFE030266699.1:111221-136247 GCA_000404065.3 Pinus taeda | reverse complement strand
AAAAATAATAAAATAATAATATTTTGAGAATTTCAAATTTTTTAATGCATTAAAAAATTCGATGGATGAGATTAAGAGATGTCTTGATCCTCATCGACGGTCGAAATCGTTTTGACATGGATCACTCAAACTAGCCGTTGGGATTTTTTCCTTTAAATAGGGTGCTAGGGGTCATTTGGTTTTGAAGATATTGGATCTGAGTTTTGGCTAAAGAAACTCTCTTGTAAATGTTTTCTGGTGCTAATAAAGAAGACTTTGGGGTCAAAATCTTGCTGGTGTTACTCTCTTCAAGTGCTGTGAGCTATTTTGTTTTTCTGCATATTTTAATTTTCAGCCATTAATAGCAGCTTAATGAAGAGTATTGTTGAGCATAGGTATCTTGTTCACATGCTAGGGTTTGAATGGTGTTAGGGTTTCTGAAGTAATGGCATGTATCTCTATTGCAACGGAGATCTAGTACTATTTTTTCTCTCTTTATTGATGGTTAAAGTGAGCTGTGCAGGAATATCTTGTTGAAGAAGATCAGTGGGCGTTAGGGGAAGTTCTAGGCTGAACCAGCCAACTCCCATAAGCACTTTTTGCAGAGCCCAGCTGGTTTTGATCCTGGGTTAATCATTCAGTTTATTTCATGATCTTCATGAGAGACTTTCTGAGGCATCTTATTAGTAATCTGAAGTTCAAAAAATATTTTCAATGATAACTGATCAATCTGGCTGTTTAAGAGTCGAAAATTGTAAATTCTTAGCTGATTTAGAGTTTCAGTTTTGTCTCTGGTACGTCTTACTTCCTGGTTTTTTGCATTTCAGGTTACAGGTATAGATCTTCAAAGTTTATTTTTGTTTTCAGGGCTTCCGGCAGGGAAAATTTTTATCGTATTTTCTAAACTTTTAAAGGGATTTGGTGGTTCGTTGAAATTGTTTTGCTGCTCAAGACTTATTTGCAGAAAGAAAATTTCATGAGAGCAGGTTGTTTCACCCCTGCGCAGCCTCCTGTTCTCCACGTGAGTTGCTTGGCAACCCTCTATTCCTGCAATCTGTTGCCGAATGCATACGCTGTCCCTACCGCTCTCCTCATTGATCCTTCACGCTGCACAATTATATCCATCCAAACTTGCATTTCTCATTACCTGCAAATAAATCTGCCAAAGAAAAACGCCTTGAACTTCCATCGATTTGCTCATTTTTCTCCAGCTGTCAAACTGCTCATGCTACCTATCCTCATACGTTCTTTTCTCTTGAACCTGCAAAGCCAGCAAAACAAAAAACACAAGAAAAGGGCGTGGCCCCTTGCTGCCGTCACATCTTCTGCAGATCCGCACCAGCAAGACGAGTGTTTTTTGCGTCCACGCATCTGCATCGAAACAACTCCATTTCAAACCCTCTCCTGGCTTGCGTGCTGTGCGGAACGGCTTCTCGTCCCACCTGCGAAACTGCCCACCGTCAAACCTCAAAATACACCTCCGTGCTTGACCCTCTCCGCCCACCTGCGTACCTACAAACACCACAACGAATTTAAATCTTTTGATATGTATCATGGGACTTATGCGTAGGTGGAGTAGAGAATTAGAAACGTAAGTCTAGTTTTAAAGATTGGAATTTTAAATCGTTTTTTTTATTTAAGTTTTAGTTTAGTTACATTTCGATTTTATTTTTTTTATTTTTTTAGTTCTAGTTTTAATACACGTCTGCGTTATGCTCTTAGGACTAAAATCGATTTTTTTGAGCTGTATGCATTACGTTTGTGTTGGCGTAGTTTTTTTTTAAAGTTTTGAAAATCAATTTTATTTGTTTAGTTTAGTCACGTTTTATTTTTTTTAGTAGTTGTAGTTTCATTTAGTTCAATATATATATCCTTTAGTCTTTTGATGGTTAGGGTTTTAGTTTTATTTTTGATTTTTTTTTAGTTTTAGATTTTATTTCTTTTTAGGTTTTAGGCTTATAGTTAGATTTATTAAAATATATATATATATATATATATATAT
Organism: Pinus taeda; assembly: GCA_000404065.3. Lineage (NCBI taxonomy): Eukaryota > Viridiplantae > Streptophyta > Pinopsida > Pinales > Pinaceae > Pinus > Pinus taeda. The sequence goes on along the minus strand of APFE030266699.1, from coordinate 134,266 downwards.
ATATATATATATATATATATATATATTATTTTAAAAAATCATAAAAAATTTTAAAAGTTAAAAAAATTCATAAAAAGAAAAATCTCTAGGGTCTTAGGTTAGGGTTTGACTTTTTAACCGTAGATTTTAAATTTTTGATTTTTTTAGATTTAAAGTAGATTTTTTATTTTGTTTTTAAAAAAAATAGATTAAATTTTTGTTTTAATTTAGATTTTTAGTTTTAATATATATATATATATATATTTTTTTTTTATATTTATTTATTTATTTATATATATATATTTTGGGAATATTTTGGCCAGATTCGGCCTTGGCTCAAGCGCTTATCATGTTTTACTTTTTCCTGAGTTTTGATGTGGAATCGATGTTTATCATGCATGAATGTTCATTTTGAAGATTTGCTATAGGAACATAATATCTGGTTAAATTTACATGGTTGTATCTTTCGAAGCTTATTTTTGCCAGATCATCGTTAAACGCATTATGAATTTACTGAATATCTTATATCGTTCGAGTTGTTTGATGTAAATGAGTGCCCTACATGGTTTATTTTCTACAGTAAGTAATCGTTTAAACATTAACTCCACAAGGCACTGGTCTCTTAACTCAATAAAATCTATTAAGTGCTTTGTCTTTCCGTGTCTCCCAAACCAACTGGTTCACAGTTGGTCATCCATTTCCTTACAGGGTCTACCCCCCTTAGCTGCGGGAGACAGGCTTAAACGGAGAGATCGGGGATCAGAGTGACAGCCCCCAGTCTGAGCGTTGTCGTGTCAATCTGTGCGACAACACCACCCAAAAACAACTTTATTAAAATAATTAATTATTTTTAATGGGACCCTAAATCTAAACTTAGGAAAGTAAAATAATTAATGGGTATTAATATAATTGTGGGTGTAACTTCTCGAAGAAGACGAGGATCAAGCAGAAATGATCTTAGCCATTGATTAGTTTCTAATCTGGGCCGTCGAATGTCAACGAGAAGATTATTTAAGGAGGCTTGAGGGTCATTTGGAAGACACACAGAGTGAGTTCGGAAGTTCGATTTTCTGAAGCAAAGTAGTTGCCGAGGGAATTTCAATAGTGAGCATTTGTAGTGAGGGGCAGGGATAGTTTGGTTCGAGAATCTTCTCCTGAGCCAAGGACACACAGCAGAGAGGCAACGCAGTACCCAGGAGTGGTTGACGCTGAGCTAGAAGGGCTCATGCAGAGGCAACGCAGTCCTCCAAGCAGAAGTCCGAAAATTTGTTGGGGTTTGACGTTCTGAGCCAAGAGGGTTGACATCAGAGCTCCGGGAGAGCAAATCAATCTAGCGCTGAGGTGACGTAGTGCCTTAGAGGCTGATGCAGGGCCCACATAGTGGCAACACAGAAATAGCCGGGGACACATTGGTTCAACTGCCGAATCAGCTAGGACTTGCCGGGTAGAGTGAGGTAATCTCACAAATTTCTTCTGCCAGTGATAGTTCTCTGTAACTGGATTGGTGGGAGGGCATTCAGAAGTTGTAGTCAGAAAACTACTGCATAATAATAAAAATCCTTAGATCTGCTGCACCGGTTTTCCCGCATTGGGTTTTTCCAGGGACATTTGTCCAAAAACAACTGTCATTTGTGTGTATCTTTCTCTATTGTTGAGTTTCTTGTATCGGCATATAATTTAATTGGTGTAGGTTGCAGTGTATGTATTTCGATGTTTGCCGTAGGAAATTGCAAATAACTTGGTTATGTAAATCTAACAGGTAGGAGAAATATCATTAGTGCTACAGTAAGGAATTCCCGGGTCTAAGGAATTTTCACATGGTATTAGAGCTAGTGCAGGTGAAGCAAGAAGCACAGTGCTAGAGAACCCAACGCTGAGTAGAAGGGGACGCATTGGATCCTTTGCAGGATTGTAGATGATCCCCATTTTGGGTTTGGTCTCCCTATATGGGGTCTTAACCCTCGAGAGGGCTACATTGGCACATGTAGGGTGTATGTTCAGAGCCATGGGCCTCCACAACAGTAGACAACACTCCATGGATCCCTAGAGATGCTCAGAGATTGCTCAAGATTCACCTATTGGACGAGGGAGATGCACTTGGTTCACCTTTGCTTAGCTAGCCCCACAGATGTACCATGCACTTGTTAGATGGCCCAGAACTTGTAGGATGATGTGGCATCACTTACACCATCATCTGAGCCCTTACAGATGGTCTATAGACATCTTCGACTTACTTGGAGACCCATGAGGTCACTTGTGTGCCCTCACAACCATTGGGAGCACCGCAAGTTTATTATGTGCAGAACAAGGGGCCTACCCCTTATCCATTACTTTTGAAAGTCCAACTCATCACTTTGGCACCTATGGACTTCATCAGGCCTCCTGGAGAGTCCAACAACATGGATTGTTTATCATTCGACCTCTTGGGAGGCTTATTATTTTATTTATGAGCTAGTTTGGTGGGCTTGTCACCAATAGATAATTATTTGCACATTATTTTAGTTGATGGGCTAATGTAGACTCAAATTAGATAATTCGAACTCCTAATGAGTGTATAAATATGAGAGATATGAATTCATTTGTATCATCACTTTGGATTGGATCATGCTTCTCTCTTGAGAATTTTTCACTCTTTCTTGGAGGATGAATTGGAGCATGGATGAATTTTGATGTTTGGATTGGGGTATTTTATCTTGGAGCTTCTTTATTGTCAAATTGTTGATGGTTGGATATGTTCTATTAAATGTAAGTACACACATTTAATGCTATCATTGTTTTACTTTTGTCATTACATTGAATGGGATTTTCGCTATACTAGGGCTAATTGCTGCATTGCATAATTGTGAAATTATTGTTTCTATATACAATCTCTCAATGTAATGGCCATGTATGTGAATGAAATCTCCTAGGGATAGTTCTACCCATGAATTTAGCTTGATAAGCCCTCTCTTTCCAAAGCGAAGTATAAAAGCTTTGAGGTCACTTCTTCTTGCCCTAAAGGCCAAGCAAAGTAGTCCTTAAGGCCTCTTTGACCGAAATACGAAGTCCTTTCTCATCACTCTCCTAGACTCCATTCTCCCCAAGGGATTAGGCACTGGTCTACCAATAGGTGATCACTCAAAGAACATTTTGTTCCACCTCTACCCTTTCTCCTCTAGGTCTAGCCAAGTTGGGTCACCGAGGGCATCACTTTCCCAACGAAATAGCCATAGAAAAAGTTTGATCTCCTACCTCTACTGTGTTGGTGTGTCTTCAAAGCCTCGTCCAAATTTGAAGCCATTCCGACGGTGGAGTTGTGAAATAACCCAAGCCTTAGCTCTGAGATCAAACTTTGCCCTGGTATTCCCTAGGCTAGCACCTCATAGGATCAATTTGACACCTTTAATTGGAAATTCTTGCTTTAATCCTTTCCCCTTCCTTGTCTGGGTTAAGAACATCATTAGTTGCTAGATTCTCTCTCCTTATCTTAGGTTGGGTCCACTTGGTCTCGTATGGTCCCATACCTTTGAAACGTTAGTTCTTCAAGAAGCATTAGGGAAGTCAAGTTCAATAAGGATTTAAGGATTGGGGAACTCCTTTATAAGGCATATTCCTCTAACCTAACCCTCAAATCCTCACCTCATTATCCTAGAAATCTTTGTACCTTGCTTGAAGTGCAAGTAAGCTCCATCCTTAACCTCTTTCTAGGAAAAAGATCATTAAGGTCACTTCACATCTATTTGTTGATTCATCCTTCACAAGTGACTTTCTATATACCGAGTCTCCTCTCATCAGTGAAAGTCTATAAAGAGTAGGGAGTCTTAGCTGAGGTGATAGTGGGCTAAGCCTCCATTGTTGCCCTTGGCCTATTAGTATCCCTTCAAGGATCCCCTTTTTGTACCTTTGCTAGTTTGAGCGGTAACGAAGAGCACATATGACTTTGCAACCTTGTTACCACATAATCTAGTTGGTCCTAAGGAGGGAAAGCCTATTGGACAAAGAGATAGACTAATCGATAACAATACGACAATGGCCCACTGTCACCACAACCAATGCCCCTTGCTCTTTACGGACTTTCATCGATGGGAGGAGTCCTAGTAGGATGATAATCACGTTTTGATAGATAATCGAGGGTTTAAGGTACTGGGTGATGAGATAAGACCTCTCAAGGGAAGCTTGAGATGATGGAATGATGCTTTTAAAGGTACTTCGCTCCCTCTAAGAAGCCTAGGAGATACTTGGACAAGACCTAGGGTTTTGTGAATAATCATGGATAGAGGCACTTACAAGATTAAGGAAATGAGGAGAAAAGGCTTCTTACGATTTACTTTATCAAGTACTAAGCTCATAGAACCCTCAAAGAAGTCCCCAAGTTGTGGGAGAAGAAACTAGGGTTTTCATTTTAGAGCAACACCTAGGGCAAGAGATTTTATGGATGAAACTCGAGTGGATGTCCACCAAACTTGGAGCATAGGTAGCCTAGACCCTAAGCTTGATGCTTAGGCTCTCGAAGTCCCTAAAATCTCGTTGAAAGCCCTAGATTTTTGCCCTAGCCTTAAAAGGACCGATTTTAGGAGAGAAAATTATGGAGAAGATTTGAGTTTGATTACCGAGGACTTGGATTAAGGCCTTGTCCTTTGGGCATATGGAGTCTTAGGATGTTCCAAATGAGCTAAAACTTCTCTAAGGAGGCCTAGAATTGATGTCCTAGGTACCAATTCTAAACATTTACCCACTTGAAGAGATAATGGAGTTCCATGGAGAGTTTAAAGATTTTCCTCGACTAAGAACATTCATTACATGCCATACATTGAATAACATATGAAATACTCTACTAGAAAACTTTCCAAAATTAATATTCAATAATTAGGGCAAAATTAACGCACTCTAGAAGCCAACAATTCCATACATTAAACAAATTCAAGAGAAAAATTCCATCAACATTAACTACTTACAAGATGACATGCACTATATGCATCCAAAATCCAAGAAATAGCTCTAAAGAAGAAATGCGAACAAGTTCCAAATGTCAAAATGCATTCCAAAAGATTCTCCAATAGCCAAAGAAACAAGTGCGAGTTCTTCTCAAGAGATTGAATCCAAGTGTGATGATGATGAGTAGCTCAAATGAGCTCTCATTTATTTTTATATGATCTACTAATTTAAATTTTAGCCTAGAAGCCCCACAACATTATTAAATTGGGCAAGATACGTCCCTTGGCCACAAGTCGATCGAGTAGCTTTGTAACAATATGAATTAACCATCCAAATGCAACCCGAAATGATGACATTATGCTAATGTAGGGCCATTGGAAGGCAACGTTGAGTCCTCTTTATGCCAAAATGTGAGAGAGGGCTCCATAAATCTGAAGACTCAAACTAGGGGATGACCCCTAATTCTCCAAGTAAGTCATCATGTGGGTCCCAATATTGTGTTTGGGGCACAAAAACTAATCTCATGGGTCTCCTGATGATAGAATAGCCTGTAATGCTCCAATAATGAGGGCTTTGATGATGGTGCTTGCCCTCCCATGTCTCCAAAGATGAGACAAACTTCCTCTGGGCCTTGGAACAGTTGCCACACCACGTGGTAAGATACTAAGCCGACTGGGGCAAATTGGTGTAAGTGCATCATCTCGTGAATAATGTGGGGCAATGAGCAGAATGCTTGAGGGTGTTGAAGGTGTCCATGGTGTGAAATGATGCTTTGCACATGATGAGAGTCCCATGGCTCTCAACGTTTCACCCGGGGGCGTCAATATGATCCTTTGGTGGACTTGGGGCCCCAATTATCACATATAATGTCTAGTGCTGCATCCTCACCATCAAGTACGATAATTCATTAGTGCATCTAAGTGAACCAAGCTTGTTAATCAAGAGCACATTGAGACTTCATATGGGGCTTCTCTTCCAAATTTGGGGCTTTGATCTCAAAGTAGTGTTACCTCCTTAGGTAGGAGTGGTTAATAAACAACCCTATTAGGTATTCCCAACCCCTAAGGGGAAAGAAAGGTTCTTGTTACATCCTTCAATTGATAGGTGTCATGTGAATGATGATGAATGGATCGGGACACAGGGGTCTCAAGGCCAAATGCTATGGGTTCAAGGGTGGCAATGATGAGGGATGTCCACATATTGGGTATATAGATGTAGGAGGGAGCAATCGTGGATACATGAGTTACCTCGACCTTTGTTTTTCCACCTCTCTTCATTTGCATTTTGCCTTTTCTTGATTTTTCTTTGTATTATTGCTCGGGGCTCTAGGAAATGAGAGCATGCTATGTATGATATAAAGCAGTTATTACCCCCTTAAGGTCGCGCAGTTCATTGCCCACCAGGGGCTGGGATGTGCATGGGTTCCTTTATTGATGTGGGGGCACTCATGGGCCCTAGTAACCAGGGCGATGGCCATAATGATAAAGGGGCAGAGCTCATGTTTGGCTTTTTTCCACATGCTATATTGAATGTCCCGACCATCTTTTGCATTTTATAATATTCTTTTTCTTTGTTTCTTGCTTGTGGCCATGGTGTGCTTTAAATTTCTTTTAGCTGCATTAATTTTCGGGGCAATGTTTCCAAGCTCGACCCTGACATGTGGACAAGTGATGAGGGTGTGTTAGTGCCTTGTGGACCCAAATAAGGAAAATGATGAAATAGGACTTGTAATGTGCAGAGGGGAGTGAAAAATGTGGAACGGGAAAACGGGACCATACTACCAATATCGAGATTTCCCAAGTAGTGGCCTTCTTGAAACCATAGGTCAATAGGGGAGATCCCACGAGACTATGATTGAGGATTAACCCCTCGTTTAAGGTGAGGGAACAAAATGACGGTCAAAACTCTTCCTTCTTCCAAGTCACCCAATAATCCATGCTCAAAAGGCATAAGAAAAACAAGCATAAGAACCCGATTGCACAATTAAAAACTTACCTTTTGGTTGGATTGCACATCTTCTAACATATGCTCTCGACAGATGGGCGAGGGGACATATGACTGATGCAGGGAGCGGAGATCAAATAGCACAATATATTGGCTAGATTGGTCGCTGTTTGGAGCTACTAGCTGTTGATTGAAGAGATATCTAGGAGAAAACTTCTCCTATGGGGTCACCTACTTTTGGTGGGTAACGAGCCCCAATGTTGGCCTCATGAGATGAGCATTAGGATTTGAGGAGCCTCCACATGATTGTATGTCCTGTGCTACAACTCTAGATGTTGAAATGTTGAGCCAAGAAGCCAATGCATTTGCTTGATTGATGATGTGCCTAGATGGACCCAGGACGCTCCCAGGCTGGTCATTTATTTTTTTGATGGACGTTTCCTTGTTCCAGAGCCTAGATGATGATAGAGATTACTTGATATGGCTAGGAAAGAAATGAAGCTCCCACCTACCCACCTTATGACTATGTATTCAAATCACTCAAGCCTTTTAGAGTGTGAGGAGCGAAATCCCGTTGAATATGATACTTCGCCTCTGCCTTTCCCGCTTGTTCGCCACCTTGAGTCTTCCTCGAGTAAGTCCCTCATCTCTTTTGATATGACCTCGAGCGACCATGCCTTTTTTTCCCTTTCAAAATGTGGTGTCAAGAAAGAGCCCTTTATTGAATATACTTTATCCCCTTTGACTCATCCTCATGATTATGATCACTATGCAACCTCCCCTCTCTGATGTGACCATCACATTGAGAGACCTATTTGTTGCACTCCTTTCTCTCACCCTTCATTCCCCTCTCATCACAACCATGTGATATCCTCAAAGCATGATATTACAAAAGGTGATCGTGATGAGGAGTTCTCGAGAGTAATCATTCATTCCACCATTTTGTACCTTGAAGGAAAGCCTAGGACCTCTAGCTTGACCAGTTTTCTTTCTCCTAGGACTTCCCTTTATCTCGAATGGAGATCATATTTTCCCACCTCCCACCCGCTTCATCCACCATGTGACTATGTCCACATTTGATTTGGGGGTTGCTACATGAGTAATCATATTGGCAGGAATATGTATATTGATGTGATGATATGTTGGTTGCATTGGCTTTATGATTCCTCTTAGTACTAGCCTTACTATGTGCATGTTAGGGTAGGATGCATTGCATGTTGATGTTTACATCAAAAATAGCGTCATATGATATTTCTCATGATAGATTAGCTGCATTTAGATTAAAATTTGCATATCTTTATTTTTCTGTTGATTTTATGGCCTAACATATTAGCATGTGCGATCATGAGATGCTATGAAAGCATGCTGCCCCGTGTTTTTCCCATTTATTATATGTGCAGGTGGCAACGGTAACCAAGAGATTGTTGGAGTTATCATGACCTCCTGTTCGAGTAGCTTTGCCCACTTCTTCGAGAGATCATGTCCCAGTTGGAGCCAGATGTTACCCACCATTTTGTGTGTAATATCCCTAAGAGAATTTTTTTTCTCCAAGATGGTTCTCAGCTGACAACCAGCAGCCCCTTGCGGCCATCAGCTAGCTCATTGTGCCATTTCTTTGCCACTTGAACCAACCATGTGGTCCCTCACCCATCTGCCATGATTGTATGTTTGAAGGTGGGCCTCCTGGATCTAAAGGTATGCCTTGTCATTTGGACATTGAGTATTGTAGTTTGCTTATCATGGACACTTCTGGGTATGGATTAATGGTGGGATTTGGCGGAAAGAATGGGCTAGGTTTGTGCTTCTGTCCCCTAGACCCCTTTTAGGAATTGACCTTGGATTCTAGTCTCGTGGGATCTCTTTTACTGACCATTTGGTTTCAAGGATGGTATTTCACGGGAAATTTCGATTTTGGTTGTGTGGTCTCGTTCTCTTATCCACTTATATTACTGTCTTTCCGTTCATTATTACCCCATCCATCATTTCTCCCACTTGGGTCCACATTCTTCCACCGAGTCTACATAGGGTCAACTTGCCCCTTCCCCTTGCCCACACCTTGGGTCATGGCTTGGAACGAAGCTCGAAGGTTGATGCAGCTAAAAAGAAAGTTAAAAGCATATATGGCCACACTCAATAGGAAAAGTACCATAAAATGCAAAAGATGGCCGAGATAAAAACATTTAGCACGTGGGCAAAAGCTAATAAATGAGCTCTACCCCATCACCATGGCCATCACTCTGGTTCCAAAAGGTTCTATGAGCCTTCTACATCATATAGGAACCCATGATTGTCTCAACCCCTGGTGGGTGATGAACCGCCCCACCTTAAAGGGGGGAATTCACTGCCATATCTTGTACATCATGCTCTAAACCCTTGAGCCCCGAGCAGTTAATCAAAGAAAATCATAAAAAGGTAAAAGAGATATAAAGAAGGGTGGAAAAATCAAGGCCGGGGCACCTCATGTACGATGTTTGCTCCCTCCTACACATTATAAACCCAAGTGTGGGCTTCCCTCCTATTAGCTACCCTTGTACCCCTACATGTGACCCAGGGTTGCCCCTTCTCATTCTCTAATTCATTCACCTATCTGCCATATTCCACCACCTTTGACGGATGTACCTTGACTATATTATTCCCCTTTAGAAGCAGAAACCACTTAATAGAGTATTTGGTTAACCCCATTAGGAGTTTAAGAGACATTGGCACATCCCGAAGCCCATTATGGAAGGGCAGGCCATTATGAAGTCTCCACCTGTGTTCTATGGTTAGGTAAGCCCATTTACTTGATTTCTCTAATGACTTGTTGTGCTAGAAGCCTAGGGGACACATTGGATCTTATGCAGGATTGCAAATGGTTCCCATTTGGGGTTTGGTCTCCCTATACAGGGTCCTAATCCTCTAGAGGGATACATTGGCACATATAGGGTGGGTGTTGAGAGCCATGAGTCTCCACAACAGCAGATTGCACTTCATGGATCCCTACAACCATTCAGAGTGATCCAAGTGGATGTTGGTGGCCACCCACCTATCCCACTTAGATCCCCACAACCTTGCCTTTCAGTTTTTCAGTTTCCTTAATTGTAGTGCAATTTACTATTTTTAGCAGTTTTTCGGGTCCTGAACTTTCGGAGCTGTTTTGAGGCTCTAAACGACATTTTTGGGAAAACTGGGAGCAACATGTGTCCATGGACCGATGTTGCTCTCCCCAAAGTTGTAGTCCTCGGATAGATCTTTTTAACGAGATATTGTGCACGTCAAATGGAGATCCTATGCCAAAGTTATGACCCTGGGAAGTTGATGTACCAATTTACCCAAACGGGGCCCATAGTTTGGCGTTTCATCTCCTAGGGTTAGGTTTTTTGATGTTTAGGGTTTTCCATTGTTTCTCAACAATAAATAGGCCTTTGAGCCTCATTGTAACACAGTTCAGAGGCATGTAGCCGCCACATCTCTTCTCAGAGATAATCTACCATTGCCCTAGCTGGTTTATTTCCATTTATCTTTGTAAACATATTTCAGTGTTTTACATTAATGAAATGAAGTATTATTTCCGCTGCATCTTTGTGTTTATGGTTATTTCTGTACTTTATTACATTCCTGTATAAATCGGATCAGTGGTATTAGAGTGGTGTGCTCTTTCTCAGTTTTTCTTTGCATGTTCCCAACGAGGTCGGGATATAAGGAGTTAGGGCTTAAACTGGTTGAACCTTTGCAAGACTAGCCTCGCAAATCCCGACGGCCTCCCATGGCGAATGAAAAGAAAGACGAGGGGGCAGGAGATCCTATCAAAATCTTGCTCGAAGAAGCCCTCGAGCGATAAAGGAATGCGATGATGGAAAACTTTGCCAGATCCTTCAACGGCTACCCAGAGGCGACGTATCGGCTTCCAATAGCTACTCTGGAAATGCCACACCTTTTAAGGTACAAGTTAATTTTGAAATCGCCATATTCGAGGGTCAGATAGACGCAGATGCCATAGATAAATGGTTAAATCTGCTAGAAGGGTATTTTTTTGTTCATGATTTTTCCAACCAACAAAAGATCACTGTTGCACTTCTCAAAGTAGCCCCCAACGTCAAGGACTAGTGGGAAACCTACTGCGAGCAGAAGGATGAAAATACGGCCTCATTGTTTTCAGCCGCACCCACTTGGAATTCATTCCGGATGCCATCAAGGAGCAGTACTACCCTATCAAAAGCTATGAGGACAAATACATAAAGTGGACCACGCTGTGACAGGGAAGGGACCAAGATGTGCGGGAGTTCACAAACATTTTTCATACCCTTCGCACACAGTTGGGTATCAAGGACTTTGAGCTGCATTTGGTACTCAAATACTGTGGTTGCCTACACAGATACATCCAGGACGAGATGGAGTTCTTGAACATCTCCTCGCTTGGCACAGTGTACCGATACGCTGTCAAAATTGCGCAGAAGTTTAAACAAAAGAAGCGAGACTTTGGATTTGCGAATTCGAAGAACAAAGGACAAAGCCAAGGCGGGGTGACCCAAGACAACCCGTTGAAGTCGCAAGAAAAGAACAACACCACGAAGTCAAAGAAGGACACAGGAAAGTGGTGTGAGTTCCATAAGAGCCCCACTCACAACACAAGTGAGTGTCGGACCAAGCAGTTGTTGGTGGTCGAGTTGAAGGATTCAAAATCAGATGCATGTTCCGACCCTAAGTCGGAACCCGACAAGGGGAATGGCAAAGGGAGGCAGATCATTGACGCAAAGCCCAACACCACTGTTGCCACTGCCAAGATCCAGAGGAATGAGCCCAAATATCCAGAGGAGGGGGAGTGTCTTTTCCATTCATAGATGTGGGTGAAGGGTTCACCGTTGCAATTCATTATTGACAGTGGGAGCCAAAAGAACCTCATTTCAGCAGAGGTCGTGAAGCGGTTGGGCCTACCAACTACACCACACCCGCAGCCGTACAGTATTGGGTGGCTTCACCAAGGACGAGATCTCCGAGTCCGCCAGTAGTGCCGCCTTCCCTACAGCATCAAGCCCTTCACAGATGAGGTATTGTGTGATGTTTCACCTCTGTATGTTTGTGATGTACTATTAGGCCAACCATACTTATGGAGGCGACATGCTGTGTATGAGTCAAGGCCTCACACTGTTATTATTTCTTTGGGTAATTCATTATACAGGATATCGGAGGTAGCCCCACCTACCGCCACCTCTTTGATCACTACTAAGAAATGCAACAAGCTCATCTCGCAGACTAGGAAATTCATTATGTCTAGTTCGCTCCCAAAGTCAGGGGAATATTGTCGCCACATCCATGACCCGCACGAAGGGTTCCTCCACACAGCAGCAGCAACAAATGGATACGATCATGAAAGCAGACAGGAACATCTTCTCCTCACCCACAGGGACACCGTTGCACTATTAGGTCAAACATTCATTCGATCCGACTCCTAGAGCACCTCTACCCAATGGGTCGATATATCGTCGCTCCATTTTGGAAAATGCCAAGTACAAGCAGCGATATGATCAACATTAGGTACCACACAAGTGTCAAGTGGGCGACAAAGTCTGGTTTCATCTGCAGAAAGAACTCCTTACAAGAGCCCATCAAAAGCTCAGGCCACTCCAATATGGTCCTTACACCATTACCAAGGCTGTGGGAAACAATGCTTTGGAGCATAGCATTCCCCCATTCCTTCGCTTGCACTGAGTGTTCAATGTCGACCGCCCTCGACCATGCTTCCCACCATTACTGGACACATCAGAGGTTGCATAACAACTCATTAGGGACCAAGTTCGGCAAAAGTTTCCTCATCTCATGCAGGAACTCAACACAATGGGGACCATTGCTTCCTAAGGGGGGAGGAATGATTCAGGTGGATGTTGGTAGCCACCCCCCTATCCCACTTGGACCCCCACAACTCTCTCTTTCAGTTTCCTTAATTGTAGCACAATTTACTATTTTTAGCAGTTTTTCGGGTCCTGAACTTCCGGAGCCATTTTGAGGCCCTAAACAACGTTTTTTGGGAAAACCGGTTTTCTCAAAGTTGTATTCCTCGGATAGATCTTTCTAACAAGATATTGTGCACGTCAAACGGATATCGTATGCCAAAGTTCCGACCTCGGGAAGTTGATGTACCAATTTACCCAAACGGGGCCCACAGTTTGGCGTTTCATCTCCTAGGGTTAGGTTTTTGGATGTTTAGGGTTTTCCATTGTTTCTCAACAATAAATAGGCCTTCGAGCCTCATTGTAACACAGTTTAGAGGCATGTAGCCGCCACATCTCTTCTCAGAGATAAGCTACCATCGCCCTAGCTGGTTTATTTCCATTTCTGTTTGTAAGCATATTTCAGTATTTTACATTGATGAAATGAAGTATTATTTTCGCTGCATTTCTGTGTTTATGGTTGTTTCTGTACTTTATTGCGTTCATGTATAAATCTGGATCATAGAGATTGCTCGCGGTTCACTTATTGGATGAGGAGGATGCACCTGATCCGTCATGCCCAACTGCCCCCAGATCTACACCATACACTTGGCAGATGATCCGGGACTTCTACGATGATTTGGCATCTTCTACATTATCATCCTATCCCTTGAGGGAAACCTATATGCATTTTCGATTTGTTTGGAGACCCATGAGGACACTTGTGTGCCCACATAGTCATTTGGAGCACCACGGGTTATTACAAGGGGCCATCCCCGTGTCTATTGCTTTTGAGCATCCTATTCTTCATTGTGGCACCCATGGACCTCATTAGGCCTCTTAGAGGGCCTTACAACATGCATAGATTATTATTTGATCTCTTGAGAGGTTTACTTTTTCATTTGTGAGCTAGTTTGGTGGGTTTGTCACCAAAAGGTTGTATTATTAGCACATTATTTTATTTTTTGGGCTTATGTAGGCCAAGGAGGCTAATTCGAACTCCTTAGATGTGTATAAATACAAGTGAGGTGAGATCATTTCTCATCATCACTTTGGATGGGATCTCTCTCTTCTTTATCTTCTCTTGGAGCTTCTCTATTGTCATTTGTGAATGGTTGGATATACTCTACTACATGTAAGTACGATTTTTTTTTGTTGTTATGTTATTCTTGTCCCATATGCTGGATGGGATTTTCGTTGTTTTAAAGGCTAATTGCTGCATCCAAATTCTTGCTTAATATTTTGGGATTGTCTCTATTATAATGTTCTCTCCATGTATTGGCCCATGTAGTATGAGCGAAATCTTCTAGGGGTAAATATGACTTTGATAAGCCATTCATCATGTACATTTGAACTATAAAAGCAACAAAATTGCTTTCACTTGACCTAGACAGGTTTGTGAAATAATTTTGAGGCCTCCTTGATTGGGAACCAAGAAATCTTACACAGAATCAACATAGACTCCACTCTCCCAAGGATTAAGGCACTGATCTACCAAGGGTGGTCACCAAAACTATTATTCTTTCACCTTTTCCCAAGTCTAGCCACATTGGGGTGCCTAGGGCATCAATTCCCCATCAAGCTAGCCACTGAAAATTATCGATCTCCTAGGGTCTTTTGCGCTGGCCTTTCCTCTAGCCCTCCTCCAAATTTGAAGACATTCCGATGGTGGAATTGGGAGAAAAGACAAGCCCTAGCTCCGAGACCAAAACTTGCCCTGCCATCCCCAAGGCTAGCACTTCCCAGGGTCAAACCAACATCTTTGAGTAATTATACTTTCTTTGATCCTTCCCACATTGTCTAGGGTAAGAAAATCATTAATTATTTCATACCTTCTTCATACCCCATATCGGGTCCACTTGGCCCTGTGTGGTCTCGCTCCTTTAAAGGACCATTCTTCGAGAACCATCCAGGATACCAACTTTAACAAGGATTTAGGGTGTGGGAAACTCCTGTCAAAGCCTATTCTCATACACCTAACCCTCGAAATCCTCTTCCTTTCTCTTGAAGCACATATTACCTTGCTTAGAAAGCAAGCAAGCTCCATCCTTTAAAACCCTCTGGGAAAGGGTCTGCGTCACTCATATCCATTGACTTATCATACATTAGTGACCCCCATACATATTGGGCCTCCTCCCATTAGTGAAAGTCCGTAAATAGAAGGGAGCCTTAACTGAGGTGAGAGTGGGCTAAGACTCCATTTGTTGCCCTTGCCTAGCATTTTCCTTTTAGGGATTCCCCTTAGGTCCCCTACTAGTTTGAGCAGTAACAAGGCCTTTTCTAAGGCGGTGATTTTGTTCGTGATGACCCTGTCACGTGCATTGGCTTTTTCGGTGAACCTTTCCATCTTTTTGAGAATTACAAGGAGAGTTTCTTCGTGTTGATCTTTGGACTTCTTCTTGGTTTCAAATTTGGCTCTAGGGTGATCACTGATGTCAACCTTTCAAATTCGTAGGTTTTCTTCAACTTCCATTTCCATTTCGTTAGCCTCGGCCAAAGTGGATAATGTCTTATCCCTCAACACGTAGGTGAGGTGGCCACCCACAACTTTTATGAATTTGTCAACGATGTTGGCTTCAAATGATCAGGTATGTCTTCAAATTATCAGGTATATCTTTGACTACCCTATCAAACTTTTGAATGAATTCTCGCACATCTTCCCTTGCCTTGGTTATTTGGTAGAACTTTTCAATGTTGAAGATCCCTTGGGCATTGCATGGCCACCTTTTCATGAATAGCTCCTCAAATTCATCGGAGTCCTTTATGAATCCAAGGGGAAGGCTAAGATACCAATCTCTTGCTTGTCCCTCAAGTGATAAGGCAAAACACATCATGATCCTATCTTCATCAAATATCATTCTAGAAGACATTTGTCAATAGAATTTTTCAATAGAACCATGGGCAGTCCAAGTAGCATCCCCTTTGAATTTGGGCAACCATCGGTTAAATTTTTCAGGTAATGGCTAGGGATCATTACTCAATTTCAAGGGGGCAAAAACACTAACCAAGTGTCTTTCACTCTTGGTCATCTTGGGTTGATCACTTTCAGAGTCAATGCTTGAAGTAGATGCCAGCTTTGGAGATGTATCACTGACCTTCTCGAATTGGGGAAAAGGGAGGTTCCAATAGGTGATGGAGTTCGCTTCCCCTTTTTGTAGCAGCCCTAGTTAAAGGAGGAATGTTGTCGTCTTCAAGTAAACTAGGGGATTGGACAATGAGTGGAGTGCTAGAGGAATATTTTATAAATGTCGTTAATGAATAATTCCTTAATGATTATCTAAGGAGGTAGACCTGCTCCCTCCCTGGGAACGGTGCCAAAATGTTACTGCTCAAACTAGCAGGGGACCTAAGGGGGATCCCTAAAGGGATAATGCTAGGCCAAGGGCAACAAATAGAGACTTAGCCCATTGTCACCTCAGCTAAGGCTCCCTTCTATTTATGGACTTTCACTGATGGGAGGAGACCCGGTATGTATGGAGTCACCAATGAAGGATAAGTCAATGGATATGAGCGACTCAAATAAACCCTTTCCTAGAAGAATTTGAAGGATGGATCTTGCTTGTTCTCTAAGCTACCATGTATTCTAGGGAGAGGAAGCAAGGATTTGAGGGTTAGGTGATGGGATAAGACTTGTGAAGGAGTTACCCAATCCCTAAAATCATTCTTAGAATTGGTATCTCGGATGGTTCTTGAATAATGGTCTTTCGAAGGAATGGGACCACACAGGGCCACGTGGACTCAGTCTAGGGTACGAGGAAAGAATGTAGCACCCAATGATATTCGTATCCTAGATAAGGTGGGGAAATGATTAAAGAAATTTTTTCACTCAAAGATGTTATTTTGACCCTATGAGGTACTAGCGTTGGGGATGGCAGTGCAAGTTTTGATCTCGGAGCTAGGGCTTGGCTTTTCTCCCATCTCCATCGTTAGAATGTCTTCAAAATAGTAGGAGAGCTAGAGGAAAGGCCAACGCAGGAGACTTAGGAGATCAAATTTTTTTTGATGGCTAGCTTGTTGGGAAATTGATTCCCTAGGTACCCTAATGTGGCTAGACTTGGGAGGTGAAAGAATATGGTTTTTAGTGACCACCCTTGGTAGATCAGTGCCTTAATATTTGGGAGAATGGAGTTTATGTTGAGTATGAGTAGGATTTCTTGGTTCCTAGTCAAGGAGGTCTGAAGATCACTTCACTAGCCTTTTAGGTGAAGAGGAAGCAACCTTGCATCTTTTATACTAATATGTGCAAAAGGAATGGCTTATGAAGGTCAAATTCTTTGATAGAATTACCCCCTGGAGAT
Organism: Pinus taeda; assembly: GCA_000404065.3. Taxonomy (NCBI): domain Eukaryota; kingdom Viridiplantae; phylum Streptophyta; class Pinopsida; order Pinales; family Pinaceae; genus Pinus; species Pinus taeda. The sequence goes on along the minus strand of APFE030266699.1, from coordinate 117,225 downwards.
TTGGCTCATATTACATGGCCCATACATTGAGAGATGTTATAATAGAGACAAATTCCACCATCTAAGCAATAAATGGATGCAACAATTAGCCGTAGAACAACGAAAATCTGAGTCCAACATATATGACAAAAGTAAACAAGAATAACATTGAAAGGCATGTACTTACATGTAACAGAGTATATCCAACCATTCACAATTGACAAGATAGAAGCTCCAAGCTAAGATAAACCAATATCAACACATCAAAATTCATCCATAAAGCTCTAATTCATCGTCTAGAAAAAGTGTGAAATTCTCAAGAGAGAAAAAACCAATCCAAAGTGATGATGAGCAAATGAGTTCATCTCACTTGTATTTATACACAACTTAGGAGTTTGAGTTAACCTCCTTGGCCTACATAAGCCCCCCAAATAAAATAATGTTCTAATAATACAACTCTTAGTGACAAACCCACCAAACTAGCTCATAAATGAAAAAGTAAGCCTCACAAGAGGTCAAATAATAATCTATGCATGTTGTAGGGCCCTCTAAGAGGCCTAATGAGGTCCATGGGTGCCACAATGAAGAATAGGACCCTCAAAAGCAGTGGACAAGGGGTTGGCCCCTTGTAATAACATGTGGTGCTCCAAATGACATGTGGTGGCACACAAGTGTCCTCATGGGTCTCCAAACAAATCAAAGATCCCTGTAGATCGCCTGTAAGGGTTAGGATGATGGTGTAGGTAATGCCACATCATCGTGCAAGTCCTGGATCATCTGCCAAGTGTATGGTTTAGATCTGGGGCCGATTGGGCATGATATATCAGGTGCATCCTCCTCATCCAATAAGTGAACCACGAGCAATCTCTGAATGGCTGTGGGGATCCATGGAGTGCAATCTGCTGTTGTGGAGGCCCATGGCTCTCAACGCTCACCCTACATGTGCCAATGTGGCCCTCTAAAGGATTAGGACCTCGTATAGGGAGACCAAACCCCAAATGGTAACCATTTGCAATCCTGCATAAGATCCAACATGCCCCTTAGCCTTCTAGTACAACAAGTCATTAGAGAAATCGAGTAAATGAGCTTACCTAAGCATGGACCACAGGTGGGGACTTCATAATGGCCTGCTCTTCCATAGTGGGCATTGGGATGTGCCAATGTCTCCTAAACTCCAAATGGGGTTAACCAAGTACCCTAATAGGTGGTTTCTACTTCTAAAGGGGATAATATTCAAGATACATCCTTCAAAAGGTGGTGGCATGTGACAGATATGGTGAATGAAGTAGGGGATGAGAAGGGGCAACTCTGGGTTACATGCTGGGGTGCAAGGGTAGCTAATAAGAGGGAAGGCCACACTTAGGTTTATAATGTATAGGAGGGACCAATTGTGGTACATGAGGTGCCCCAGCCTTGATTTTTCCTCCCTTCTCTTATGCCTTTTGCCTTTTTATGATTTTTTTGGATTAATTGCTCGGGGCTCAAGGGGTTAGAGCATGATGTATAAGATATAACAGTGAATTCCCCCTTTTAAGGTGGGGCGGTTCATCGCTCACTAGGGGTTGGCACAATCATGGATTACTAAATGATGAAGAAGGCTCATAGAACTTGTAGGAACCAAGGTGATGGCTATGATGATGGGGTAGAGCTCATGTATTGGCTTTTGCCTATGTGCTAAATGTATTTGTCCCGACCATCTTTTGCATCTTGTGGTACATTTTCCTATTAATTGTGGCCATATATGCTTTTAACTTTCTTTTTAGTTGCATCCACCTCCGAGCTTCATTCTAGGCCATGACCCAAGGTGTGGGCAATGGGAATGGGCAATCTAACCCTATGTGGACCTAGGCAGCAAAAATGATGGATGGGGTGATAGTGAATGGAAAGAGGGTAATATAAGCGGATAATGGAGCGGGACCACACAACCAAAATCGGGGTTTCCCGAGAAATACCATTACTGGAACCAAATGGTCAGTGAAAGAGATCCCATGGGACTAGAATCCAAGGTTAATTCCTAAAAGGGGTCTACGGGACAAAAACACAGAGCTAGCCCATTCTGTCCGCCGAATCCCCCCATTAATCCATGCCCAAAAGTGTCCATGATAAGCAAACTACAATACTCAATTTCCAAATGACAAGGCATACCTTTAGATTCGGGAGGCCCACCTTCAAACACACGATCATGGCAGATTGGCGAGGGACCACATGGCTGGCTTGGAGAAGATGGCACAATGAGCTCGCTGGTGGCTGCAAGGGGCTGCTGGTTGCTAGCTGAGGACCATCTTGGAGAAGATTTATTTTTTTATTTTTTTTATTAATTTATTTTTTCTCCTAGGGATATTACCTACAAAATGGTGGGTAACACCACCTTCATTAGATGAGCAATCTAGATGAATGAATGCACTGATTGCAGAGTTGAGGAGAGAAATGTGAGAGTGGCTATCTATGGATCATGGTCGGGTTTCTAGCTAGGAAACTACATCATAGTTGAAATACTTTTCTTCTAGGGTTACCCAAACATGTTTGTAGCTAACAAGCCCATTTTACCCCTAAGGGACATAGGGAGCCTTTCCATCTATGTAGAAATACTAGGATAGTTATCAAAGATTTCATCTTTAGTTAAGGAGTCTTCAAAATAGTCCACTAGCTAAATATCTTCCTCCATTCTATGAAGCTTCACTCCTACAATAGGATGTGAACCAACTGTGAGGGCAATATGGTTACCCAACCTATGGAGATAGAAGTTAATTTGTCTGAAAAAAATATGGGCATCTAGATCAATTACTGTACCTCCTTATCAATACTGGATCACATCATTGTTTATAGCTTGAAGGAGAGCTCCCAGCTGCATGTGAATAATAGTGTTATGAGCCACACAATTAGTTGGGCCGTTTAGTGTCTTAGATCCCACGAAGTTACCTAATTCATAGATATCTAGGGTTCCTGCAATGCCTTGTTAATCTACTCTGCAACTTCCATAGCCTTGTTCATCTCCTTTCTTAACTCCTTGTTCATCTGCTCAATAGCTTCCATATGCATTGTTCTTCTCTTCCCGCCTTATTCATCTCCTTCACAGCTAGGGTTCCTATGTTGTGTTCAATTTCCGTGTATTGATCTTGGTTCACACACAAGCATCATGCCTACTCACGTTCCCCCCCAAACACACACACAGACAAGAAGTTCAACTATAATTTATATGATAATTAGGAATCTTCAAATATGTATAGGACTCAAGGGTATTACATACCTAGAGTAAGCCTCGTGAAGAATTACCAACCATTGCATCTTCTGTACATTTCTGTATATAGATTGCCTATTGATTGTTATGTGATGCAACGACCAATGCAACTCTCCATTTGTCAATTAACTTAAATTTCAATTGGGTAAGCACATAAGACATCACCTTATTACTCGACACTATTTATCAATCCCATTTATGCTAAAAATTGGATGTTACATCAAAAAGTTACAACTTATGCCAGTCTAGCATATTTATACTGTGTATACAGGTAGATGAATATTGATCTGTGCCTAAAGGTATTGCGTATAGGATAAAACACCCTATGAATATTCTAGCAAGTCCTAAGTTGTCTGCAAACGAGTGATATTAAGCTTGGATAGCAGATTTTTGTCTTAGAATATTCTGTTCAAGCTAATGTTAAACACTTCATTGGCAACAGTTATATTTAAAAACTCCAAACTGTTTATGAGGCATCAATAATTAATTTTTAATAAATAGTATTTATAAATGTAAACGAGAGAATGGCTTATACCACAACGGTTTGCATCTCATGTAAACTATATTTTCTATTTTTTCAAAAGTATGTCTTTTATATTTTTGAGTTGTTCATGAATTCATTAAAGAATGAGGTTATTCTTAAAGGTAGACATAATTCTTTTTGATATGCATGATGAGAGAAAGTCAGCTTACAGATGCTTTTTGGTAAAGAAAATGAAGTTATTTTTGACAGTTGTATGGGCTTGCAGGATTTTAAATCTTTTGTTTCATCTTGGTTGGTACCGGAAGGTTATCCAGATAGTGTGATCCCATCATATGGACCATACATGCAATGGCGAGCCCTCCAGGTATTCTCCTTGTCCCTCAACATTAAAGTCCTGTACATAGAGATAATGCTAATGCTGCCTATGTTGGTTGCCACATTACCAGGAAGAGCTCTTAGTTTCTTAAAGAGCCTGTCTGACAGTTAAACAAGTGTATTAGAAGCAACAATTTTCATGAATAAGATATTTAGGGAATAAGATACTGAGGAATCATCTTGTTTGTGCCGGCATTTTTGGCCATAAATATAGAGACAGTCTTCAATTTACCATAAATTTAGCATAACATACTGTTTACACCAGAACCTGCACTGCAGTTGTCAGTGGAGATTTGCGCAACTCTAGACACAATACCCATTGTCACCTGGCATTCATGTCTCTCGCTTTGGGTTGGTTCTTGCCAACACCAGGTGGGTATGCCTATCTATGCATATGACCTATGGATTGGGTTAATGGGAAGAGGACGTAGGGAAAGGTAAACCTATGAACCTTATGGAGGGATCTGGAAGACTTGTGCCTGCCATGGGTCATGCAATCAAATAGGTGGTAATAGAGACTTCTGTGAGGCATTTGCAAAGGTTGAATTTCACCAGTGCAATGTGACTTGAACCTTATGATCAATGCTGAAAAGGCAGCCTTATCCTGGTTGCTCAAATTCAATCAAGGGGATGTTGTACTACAAACCCTCATGTTTTGGAACAGCCACTCGGATTTGCAACAGCTTCATTAAATCAGGGAAGAAACATCGACAAAATCTTATAAAAATGGTTCAATTACATTGAATGAGAAGGCTGCAAGCATTAATTATGGAATTCAGTACACAAGAAAAGAGAGAGTCCAAGCCTTTGGATATTTTGCCTTGATTTTTCCACAATTTGCTGAATTTTTGCCTCTATTTCATATGCCATGAGGCCTTTTGGCTAGATCAACCCTTCCGTTGCCATTCTTTGACCCATATGTGCCACATCATCGTGCCCGAGACAGGGATCTCCAACTGTTAAGGTATGTTCTATGCTTATAACAGTTTACTTCTTTTTCTTATTATATTCCACCGATTAGCAATCACATGTACATAAAGTAAAGTGCAGATAGAACATCAAACGATCGACAGAAAACAAGCCAAGACAAGAGACACAAGATGTGGTGGCTAGCCAGGGACAAACCCCACAATGTGTGGGAAATCCTTTGATCAAATCTTCTTTTATCTTCAATAATTCAGCAGAGAGAAATAGTACAATAAATCTGATTCATATCAGCAGTAGCAAACCCTAGATCAGCAGCATCAGCGTTAGCGGCTTCATTATCAAACTAGGGCAGACGATATCTCACAAACCGACCGTCGGATTGACTTCATTCCACCACCAAAAGTTGTGGCTTCCAGAGGAGGTTCAGATGAACCTACAACGCAGTTCAGATGAGGAGATCTTCTAGGCCACGCAGGTCAATCTTTACTTCTGCAGTTGTAGCTTCAGTTTCATCGGTTTCCGGCTTCAAACTAGGGTAGTCGATATCTTGCAAACCGTTCATCGGATTGACTTCATTCCACTACCAAAAGTTGTGGCTTTCAGAGGAGGTTCAGATGAACTTACAACGCAGTTCCAAAGAGGAGATCTTCTAGGCCTCGCAAGTCAATCTTTACTTCTGCAGTTGCAGCTTCAGTTTCAGCAGTATCCGGCTTCACATGTGTGTGAGAGAGAGAGACCCATTTCAGTGCAGTAGAGAAGAGACTCATATCTGCGCACTAGAGAGAGAGAGATGTGATGAGATGAGATACAAATGAGGAAAAGTCCTCTTATATTTATACACAACGTTGGTGGGTGAATAGATGCGACTGTTGGGCTTCTGAGCCTACATGAGTTGTAGGTCGGCCTGATAATAATTCCATAATCAAAATAAATTCATATCTCCATGAATACTTATCGGAATCGAATGATCTTTATATCAATCCTACACCTCTCGACGAGAG
>APFE030266699.1:55556-107084 GCA_000404065.3 Pinus taeda | reverse complement strand
GGAAGATTGTTCACCTTGCTGAGAGCCATATCTTCGTCAAAGGTGACATCATGACTAATTACGACTTCCCTTTAACCGGCTACATAGATTCTATAGCCTTTAGTATTTTCACCATAGCCCATGAAAAAATCCCTTCTTTCCAGCTGCACCCAATTTATTTCTTTTCTCTTTCGGCACATGAATATATACAGGGCTTCCAAAAATTCTAAAATGAGAAACATCAGGTTTCTTACTAGTGAACTTTTCTTCAGGTGTCTTCGAACCCAATGCTTGATGAGGGCATTGATTTGTACATATACGGCAGTGTTTGTAGTTTCAGCCCATAGAAACTTCGAAAGTCTTTGATCATGTAACATGGCCCAGACAGCTTCCATCATCGTGTGGTTCTTCCTTCCCGCCACACCATTCTGCTTGGGAGTATGTGGTGTAGTAGTCTCCCTCTTAATGCCAACCTCAGATATGCCTCAGTGAACCAACTGTAATACATCGAAGGTCTTGCTTTGGCTTGAGGGGAATGGTCCCCTTTTGAGCTTTCCTTCGACACATCCCAGACATACACCTTCTTCCTCTACTCAGAATTCGGGCATCCCTGTCACCATTCGTCTTACACCGAGTATAGCTTTATAATGAAGGGGGGTAAACCTCTAATGCCAAAGTTCGGACTGAAGAGATGTGTCATAAGACATGACACCTAGCAGACTTCTATTGACCTGATATAATGAATCAACACTAAACCCAAGAGTAAAGGCATCTTTAACATTATTTTTCCATATACATACCTTGCCATTGCTGAAGGTTACCTTGTAGCCTTTGTCTTCCGTTGTCGAGATGGACACTAGGTTCTTTTTGAGGTCAGGTACATTCAGACTTTCTAGCCTTCTTGAATGGTTGTCCTCTTCCTCAATCCCCAGCTCTCCTTGATCTTCAAGGGTTAGATTGATAGACATCTTCCATCTGTGATAGTGAGCTTTCTCACGGATCTTGTCTTCGGCAGGAAAGAGTGTTGAGGACCCCATCGTTCTTTTAGGATAGCCTTGCCAATCTTCTCTTCAGTGATTGCTCTTGCTCTTGCTCGGGCTTTGTCTTCACCTCAGCTCTGATACCATGTTAAGTTATGGTATGTTCCATGCTTATAACAGTTTACTTATTTTTCTTATTATATTCCACCGATTAGCAATCACATGTACATAAAGTAAAGTGCAGATAGAACATCAAACGATCGACAGAAAACAAGCCAAGACAAGAGACACAAGATGTGGCGACTAGCCAGGGGCAAACCCCACAATGTGTGGGGAAACCCTTTGATCAAATCTTCTTTTATCTTCAATAATTCAGCAGAGAGAAATAGTACAATGAATCTGATTCATATCAGCAGTAGCAAACCCTAGATCAGCAACATCAGCGTTAGCGGCTTCATTATCAAACTAGGGCAGACGATATCTCACAAACCGACCGTCGGATTGACTTCATTCCACCACCAAAAGTTTCGGCTTCCAGAGGAGGTTCAGATGAACCTACATCGCAGTTCAGATGAGGAGATCTTCTAGGCCACGCAGGTCAATCTTTACTTCTGCAGTTGCAGCTTCAATTTCAGCAGTTTCCGGCTTCAAACTAGAGCAGTCGATATCTTGCAAACCATTCATCGGATTGACTTCATTCCACCACCAGAAGTTGCGGCTTTCAGAGGAGGTTCAGATGAACCTACGACGCAGTTCCAAAGAGGAGATCTTCTAGGCCTCGCAAGTCAATCTTTACTTCTGCAGGTGACGCAGGGCCTTAGAGGCTGTGACGCTGGCCCATGCAGTGATTGCGTAGGGGCAGTGTAGAAGTAGCTGGGGACTCATTGGTTCAGCTGTCGGATCAGTCGAGATTTGCAGTGTAGAGTGAGGTAATCTCACTAATTTCTTTTGCCGAGTGATATTCTTTGTATTAGATTGCCAACAAGGCATCTAGAGGTTGTATTCAGAAATAACTTCTGCTTAATAATAAAAACCTGCAGATCTGCTGCACCAGTGTTCCTACATTGGGTTTTTTTGGGGACATTTATCCAAAGACAACTGTGCCATTTGTGTTGTATCTTTCTCTTATTCAGTTTCTTGTTTCAATGTATTATTTTAAATGGTGTAGGCTGCAGTGTATGTATTTCAATGTTTGCCGTAGGAAACTGCAAATAACTTGTTCATGTAAATCTAACAAGTAGGAGAAATATCATGAGTTGCTGCAGTAGGGATTCCTGAGTTTAAGGAATTTTCACATGTATTTGCAGAGAGGCAGAAGAGCCACAGAGAGGATGGCGTAGGGGTAGCGCAACAGTGTCTAGAGGCAAGATTGATTTGCTGAAAGCGAGAGACTTTTGCAGTTCTAGAGGCGGGGAAGGAGTCCCAGAGTGCCAGAGAAGCATCTTTCTAGTCAGCAGAAGGCAAAACGACTTCATCAGATACTTGTCTAAGGCTAGCCGCTAGACGTCAAGCAGGCTGCGTAGAGCAGCGCAAAAGCTGATGCATAGGGTCAAAGGGCCGAATGTTTGAAGGCATGTCGTGCCAGGAGTTTGCCTCTGGGGTGAGGAAAATTCCTCACTTTTTGCCAGTGTTTTTCTCTGTAGGATTGCCAAATTTCGGCATCCAATTGTACTCAAAATTTCTCACTGCTGCATAATAGTAAAACTCTCAGCTGCTGCACATGTTTTCCCAAGTTGGGTTTTTCCAGGGACTTTTGTCCAAAAATAATTGTGTTAATTTTATGTGTGTGTGCTATCATTTCTCAGTTTCCAGCGCATTATTTTTCCGTAGTATTTTATTTGTGAAGGTTGCAGTGTGATTTATTCAGTATTTGTCGTAGCAAACAAAAAATAAATTGTTAAATAAAATTGACAATTACGAGAATAATTTCTAGTTGCTGCAATAGTATTACGGTACTGGAATTTTTACATCGTATCAGAGCGTAGTTGATCTGCTGGAGAGCTTAGAGGTGAAAAGGAGGAATTTTGCTACTCATTGTGGGCAGTAGGCCGAAATTCCCAAGGACAGTGCAGTCATTCTGCCAGGAGGCAGGGTTACTTCTGGAGGTTCAATTTTTTCTGAGGGGCAGAAAAAAATTCGATCTTTCCAAATTGAGTGATTTTAGAGGCAGAGGGAGCAACTTAGAGTTTTCGTTGGGCAAATCTCTAGTTGGATGCAGTGGTTTTTGCAGCAGTTCGCTAGAGCAGTACTAGCGTCGGGGTGGAAGAGAGAAGATCACACACAGAGGGAAAAGTTTCCTTCGGGAACTTCTAGTCTCAAGAAGTTCGATTTTCCTTGCAAATTGACAGTAGTTGTGAGTAGATCTTCTCACTCTAGAAGGGAGTGTGAATAGCAGAGAAACAACCAAGTAGAAGGAAAGAGGTGGTTTTCGACAGTTCGTTGAGATGGCCATTGTTGGGGGTCGTGATCAGGACAAGTTGGATGGAGCTTCCAACGACATCATTTGGAAGGTAAGGATGTCCTTCCTTCTAGATGAATATGGCCTGAAAGCCTATATTGATGTAGTGATGGTAGTTCCTCAGGATGCAGATCAGTTTAAAGAGTACAAAAAGGAGATGGCACGGGCAAAGTGGTTGATCCTAGACAGAGTCTGGGATCATTAGTCTCGCATACAACTGGCAAAGATACTGCCAAGCAGATGTGGGATGCTCTCGCCACGTTATATCAAGGTACTTTCGAGCAACGAAAGATGTACCTCGAGGAGAAGCTGTGGTTCATCCGGATGCAGAAAGGGGAAGGCATAGACCCCTTCCTCACCAAGATTCAGGAGGTTCAGGACCACAGATCTAGTGAGATTGGCACTTAATAGTGTCTTTGAGGACTGACAGGTCTTTGTCCAAAAGCATATTGGGCAAAGACAAGTTACGAGAGTGGGACAAGATGTGGGCTGACTTGCTGCAGGAGAAATTGAGGCAAGCTCTTTTAAAGAGCTTCATCAGTGGTAGCAGCAGCAATGGATCGAAGCAGGTGAAGGAGGAGGAGAATGTGGCCCAGTCAGGGGCAAGGTAGCAGAGGAAGAAGAAGGACTTGTCAAAGGTCAAGTGATTTAGGTGTGGTGAGCTCGGTCACTACAGTACCCAATGTCCTCTCAGGAAGAAGGACAAGGAGGAAAAGCAGGACCAATAGACAACTTCAGCAGAGATCGATAGGCTTTCTTCCAGGTTGGAGGAAGACTTCGCTATGTTTGTCGATATACCTCCAGGAGTGAGGTGGGGTGACTTGGTGTTGTATCCTTAGAGTGCTATAGTTGGGCATGATCTTTGAGGAGTCCCCTCATAGATCAATCAATGATAGTTGATGTAGTTAGATGCTAGAGTGACAATTGCAGAGACTAGTAGCAGTCAGATGTTGGGGAGCGTAGTGCAGAGATGGCAGCAGTGCAAAGTCAGCAACAACGCAGTGCTGTGGCTAGTAGCAGTTAGAAACTCGGGGGTGACAGATGCATTATACTGATCACAATTGATTCAGTATTTTGGATGCTTTTTGGTTGCAGATGTTGCAGTTGTAGTAGCAACAGATGAGAGGGAGTTGCAGTGTAGATGTAGTGTTGGCAACAATATGGCAGTGTCAACAGCAACATAGATGCAACGTATATCAGAGTTACGCAGTGGTTGGTGGGTAGCAACAACTAGACATTAGCACCGTGACAGGAGATGATGCAGAGACATGGTGTTGTCGCAGGGTGTTCAGCACTAGAACACATTCCTCGCTAAGAGGGAGTGTTAGTTTTTGTAGTATCGGATGTGTTCTAGCCATGAAATTTGGTGGAGAGGCTAAAATATATGAGATCTCCAAAACCCAGAAATCGTTTTTGGAAATTCCTCCTACAAATGACTTAATTAGATAATTAACTAGTTTTTAAATATTTCCTAAGTCTAAACTTAGGGAATATGGTTAATTAATTGGTATTAATTAAGTCAAGGCAAGAACCATCTAGAAACTCACACAGATTGATCCAAAGATGATCCTAGCCATCGATTATGTTTTAATCTTGGTCGTTGGTTCTCCAACAGAGGATTATAAGAGGGGGTCGGTGTGGGGATGGAGAAGACACTTCAGCAGTTTGATTTCTTGGCAGATCGATTTCCATAGTAGCAGCAGACAGTTGCTGAAGAGAGAGCCAGAGATCGAAGTAGTGAGAGAGGGGAAGAGACAGTGAGGCTGGATGAGGCGTTCTAGATCCAACGAGTGCATTTGCAGAGAGGCAGAAGAGCCACAGAGAGGTTGATGCAGGGGCAACGCAATAGTCTCTAGAGGCAAGATCGATTTGTTGAAAGGGAGAGAGTCTTCAGTTCTAGAGGCTCGAAAGGAATGCTAGAGTGCTGGAGAAGCATCTTTGCAGTCAGCAGAAGGCAACACGACTTCATCGGAGACTAGTCTAAGGCTAGACGTCAAGTAGGGTATGCAGACGCTGACACAAAGGGTCGGAGGGACGAATTTTTGAAGGCAAGTCGTGTTGGGAGTTTGCATGAGGGGTGAGGAAAATTACTCACTAGATTTTTTTTTCCAGTATTTTTCTCTATAGAATTGCCAGTTGTACTCAAAATTTCTCATTGCTGCATAATAATAAAACCCTTAGCTGCTAGACCGAATTTCCCAAGTTAGGTTTTTCCGGGGACTTTTGTAAAAAAATAATTGTGTTAATTTTATGTGCGCTAGCATTTCTCAGTTTCTAGCGCATTATTTTTCCGCAGTAATTTATTTGTGAAGGTTGTAGTGTGATTTATTTAGTATTTGCCATAGCAAACAACATATAAATTGTTACATAAAATTAACAATTAGGAGAATAATTTCCAGTCGTTGCAATAGGATTCCAGTACTGGAATTTTCACACCATGACCGACCATAATAAGGTCTAGGAAACCTAAATACAATGACTCATCTGGTTTTTACAATGCCTTTAACTTGTATCCTTGGGCTTACAATAGTGATATGCAAAATCATAAAAAATTGTTTATGGCCCTGCTAAAATGAGGGGTAACAGGACCCTCATTTTACAATGTTTGAGAATGGTCTCAAACTCCTTGGACCTCACATGAAAGAACTAGAAATTGGGATGTTTTTCCGGTTGCAATGAAATAACTTTTTTCAGCATTTTAGCATTCTATATCATAAAATAGTGCAATCTTGGTCTTCTACACCTTGTGCGTTGGAAATTGGAAGATTGCAACATAATAAATGCTCGTGTGATTGCTTTGTGATGGAGAGCTATGTAATAGGACACAACCCACAGATCCTCTATGTCTGTATCCTACATGGCAGACATGGACATAGTAGGACATGTGTTTGGCACTTGTACTAAACACAAGATGTGCCAAACACATGCCCTAATTGTTTCCTACCTATTTCACTTGAAAATTAACTTTTTCCATTCCTATTTTCTCACTTTCAGCTAAACAAAAATAGATCTTATGGTATGGGAAAATTCGAGATTTGAAGCGATTCCAATTGTTTTGTAAATGTTTTATTTTCTAAAAAATTGATCTTTATGTCTATATTTCATTTTTGTATTTGTAAATTGTTTAATATATATGATGTTTTTCAATTGGGTTTATCCAACCCCCTGACTCAGGGGGTTGGGAGGAATGATTGTTATCCTTCCCACCTAGGTTCAATTCTCGTAAGTTACATGTTGAGCATCATATTGAGTATATAGTTGTAATGGCTTTGAGCATTGTTACTTACGACCTTGAACCCTAAAGGATGTCTTCCCCATGCCTATGAGCTAGAGGGTGTGATGCATTGTTACATTGTATATATATATATATATATATATAGAGAGAGAGAGAGAGAGAGAGAGAGAGAGAGAGAGAGAGAGAGAGAGAGAGAGAGTTCTCCATTTCTTGTTTTTGGGGTGGACATGTCCCATGTTTTTGGACACTCCTATTTGCACGACTTGGATGGTGAGGGATGAGGGATGCAATTTCCATTTAGCCCTTGGAGATTTTGTGTTTGAGTGTAGGAAAACCATCTTATCTAATCCGAAGTTCCTTTGCCTTCGCCACTGTCAGTTTTGGGGACGATTTTAATTATATAGTGTAGTAATTTATTATGATATGATTTTTTTTGGGATTCTCAAGGCCATCCAAAACCTCAATGTCTATGTATTTTTTTCATATATTATTGTACATTGTACCATTTTGTGATATTCACCTCTATATTCTATATACATCATGAAACTTTGCACATTTGGTATCTTAAGGTTATCGTTTAGATTAATGTACATCAATATATAAAATGTTTTAATAAAATATTGATATTTTTTGTATCTTTTAGTCAATTGGTTTTTCTTCGACTTCTTGTTTGGTTCCAGTTTGGTTTGAGATTTTGGATTTTCTGTTTTGGTTCAGTTATGTTTCTGGTAATTTTGCATTGTGCATTGTGGAGACATTTGTTACCACTTGGAGATAGTGGAACCATACATAGTGCTTATGAAAAGTTGGATCCTAATGTCATTATTGCTAATGCAGGTTGCCGCTACATAGCTTTATATGTGGTTGAGGTGCACGCCAATGTCAGTTGAGCTGTCATATGGTGGAACTGTTGGAATGAGGCTGGCCATGAAGCACTAATGGATAGGGAGAATCACGTGACTAGATACTAGGCTTGAGAATGAAGTGAAACAAGTGGTGAAGTCAGATTGGCAACGCTTTGGAAACACTGGCAATGTTTAATACCATACTGTATGATGTACTTTGTAATGCTTGATTAATATTAACTGTACAGAGAATGATTAAACACAATAGTATATTACTGAGAGAATAACTGTACACATGCTATGTTGATTTCTAGTATCATCGGATGTGCCCTAAGCCTCAAAATTTGCAGGGAGACTTGGACACATGCATTCCACAATACCCATAAATCGTTTTGGGAAATTCCACCCTGAGACAGTTTTATTAAAATAATTAATTATTTTTAATGGGTCCATAAGTCTAAACTTTGGAAATTAAAATAATTAGAGGGTATTAATCTAACTATGGGTGAAACTTCTAGAAGAAGACGAGGATCAAGCCAAAATGATCTAAGCCATTGATTAGGATCTAATTTGGGCCATGGGAAAATTCCACAACTGGAATCCCTACTACAACAACTTATGATATTACTCCTATTTGTTAAATTCCTTTAAGAAAATTACTTGCAGTTTCCTACGACAAATATCGTGATACATACACTGCAAGCTTTACTTAATTAAATATTATGCGGAAACGAGAGACTGAGCAAGAAAGAAAATACAACACAATAAACACTATTATTTTTGGACAAAAGTCCCTGAAGAAACCCAATGCAGGAAAACCGGTGTAGCAACTTTGAGGGTTTATTATTATTAAGCAGTAGTAAATTCTGAATACATCTCTGAATACCTCTCGGGTTATTCAGTTACAGAGAGAAATGCTTGCAGAAATATTTGTGAGATTACCTCAAACAATCACTGAGAAAATCCTGGCTAATCCAGATTGTGGATGAAGTGCCTCTAGCAGGCCCTACGCTGCCTCTGCGCAGTCCTCAAGCAGTTCTTGCGTCAAACTCTCTAGGAATTGCGTCACCTAGTTTGCTGATCGATTTGCTGCCTGGAGTCTCTGCTCTTAGCCTCCCGGTCTCACATCCTGATTCTCGGCTTCTGAAACTGACTCACCCCAGCAAAATCTCGGACTATCTCTCGCCCTCTGCGCTGCCCCTCTGCGTGGCCCTACGTCAGTCTCTGCGTGGCCCTTTGTTGCCCTGCGTTAGTCTCTGTGTGGCCTTGCGTTAGTCTCTACGTGGCCCTTCGTGGCCCTGCATCAGTCTCTGCATTTGGGCTACTGGAACACTCTCTGCTTCTCTTTGCTGATGATTCTCCGGTTGAGAAATCTCTCTCTCCGGATGCTATCCCTACCCCTCAATTGCAAGAAATCTCCTCGATCAAAACTTCCTCCTAAGAACTTCTCACTTCAGAAATTCGATCTCTTGATCTCTCAGTGTGTTTTCCAAATGACCATCAAGCTTCCGTAAATAATCTTCTCGTTGACATTCAATGACCCAGATTAGAAGCTAATCAACAACTAGGATCATTTTGACTTGATCATCGTCTTCTTCTAGAAGTTACATCCATAGTTAGATTAATACCCATTAATTATTTTATTTTCCTAAGTTTAGACTTAGGGTCCCGTTAAAAATAATTAATTATTTTAATAATTTTTTTTTGGGTGGAATTTCCCAAAATGATTTTTGGGTTCTTTGGAATACATGTGCCCAAGACTCCCTACAAAATTTGAGGCCTAGAGCACATCCGATGCTACCCCAAATCAACACTTCCTCTTAGCGAGGAATGTGCTCTAGCAATATACGCTGCTGCATACTGCTCTCACTCTGAAGCATCGTCCTCTGTGCTGTTGATGTCTGACATGCTGCCTACTAACTACTGCGTTTCTGTTGTAACTGTACTGCTGCTGACACTGCCACTGTCAACACTGCATCCGTACTACAACTCTCTCTTAAGTGTTGCATTTGTGCTGTTCCTAGCATTGTCACTGCCAACTGCCAACTGCTACTGCACTGCAAACTGTTGCTGCTAGCAACGGAAAAACATCCAAAATTACTAAACTAACTGTGTTCGGTATGATTCCTCGTGAATGTTGAATCCTGACCACTGCTAGTCTCTGCACTAACCCTCTAAATATACTGCGCTGCTGTTGACCTCTACTCTATGCCATCTGCGCTGCTGCCAACTCTGCTCTGCGCTATTCAGTCTCTAGCGCTCCTAGCCATTGCAACTATCTCCCGGACACTCCTCGGTACCATCTGACACTAGTCTGTCCTGCCACTGCAAAACTGGGCTCCTGTAGCAAGGTATTGATCCAAGAGGTGGACTCCTCAAGGATCCTGCCCATCTATAGCTCTTTCGAACTACAACTCCAAATCAGCCCACCTCCCTCCAAGAGGTATCTCGGCTTTCATGGCGAACTCCTCTTTTTCGATCTTGGCGAGCACAACTTTCGGATCGTGTTTCTCATCCTTGTCCTTCTTCCTAAGAGGACACTATGTAGCATAGTGACCTATCTCACCACACTTGAAACACTTGATCTTCAAGATGTCCTTCTTACGTCTCTGCTGCTCCTGCTATGCCTTCAATGCAAGGGCTGCATTATCCTCCTCCTCCTTGGGCTTTGACCCACTGCTGTTGCTGCTTCTGTCAAGTTTGACTTTGACTAAGTCTCTCCTCAACTCCTCTTGTTTTAGAGTTGCCCACATCTCATACCAATTCGACAATGCTGCTTTGCCCAGGATACTTTGGACAAAGACTTGCCACTTATCTTAGACAGAATTGAGGGCCAGTCTAACCAACTCTGAATCCTAAGGTGTATGCCCCGTACCAGACAACTCATCACAGGTTTCCTTTAGCTTTGTGAGGAATGGATGCACACGCTCCCCCTTCTACATCTGAGCAGATCTCAGCATTTGCTCCAAGTACATCTTCCGCTGCTCGGAAGATCCCTGATATAATGTAGCTATGCCATCCCACATCTCCTTAGCAATCCCTCTGCTAGCGACGTGACAAACCACATGATCCTTTACTCCATCCAGGATCATCCGCTTGACCTTCGCCATCTCAGCTCGGTATCTCTATAGCAGATTTGGATCTGCGGGGACAACCACCACGTTGTCGATATATGTCTTGAGGGCATGCTCATCTAGAAGGAATGACATTCTAGCCTTCTAGATGACATAGTTGGATGCTCCGTCCAACCTATCCTAATCCCTCAAGCCACTGGTTGCCATTTCTGCCAAAAAATAGAAAGTCGAATGACCTCCTCTCTCTTCTGTGTTGCTGCTGAGCTAGCCTACGCACTCCCTATTGGAGCTAGTAAAACTGCTGCCCCTTGTTGCTGTTCAGTTCTAGAGGATTTGAATTTCTTGACTAGGAATTTTGTGAGGAAGAAATTCCCTCAGCCATGCTTCTCCTCTTTCTTCTAATAATTTTCTGCCCAACAAACTACCTGCAGAAAAATTTGCGTCCCACCAGCTCTCCTCACGCTGAGGCTTCAGCGTTGCTCCCTCTAACCCGACAAAAATTCGAACTGGAAGTCCTCTCTGTCGACTCACTCGGAGAGAGACTGAATCGAAAATCTGCCCTCCTTGCTTGAACTGCGCCAACCCTCTGGGGTTTCGAACTGCTGCCTCCTGCAGCTTTTTTTGAACTCCCTTTTTTGCTCAGCGCTGGATCTACTGACTCTACTCTTCTTGCTTCACCTGCAGCTCTGAAACCATGTGAAAATTCCGCAACTGGAATCCCTACTAGAACAACTGATGATATTACTCCTATTTGTTAAATTCCTTTAAACAAATTACTTGCAGTTTCCTACGACAAATATCGTAATACATACACTGCAGCCTTCGCTTAATTAAATATTATGCGGAAACAAGAGACTGAGCAAGGAAGAAAATACAACATAATAGACACCATTATTTTTGGACAAAAGTCCCCAGAAAATCCCAATGCGGGAAAACCAGTGCAACAACTCTGAGGGTTTATTATTATTAAGCAGTAGCAAATTCTGAATACGTCTCGGAATACCTCTCGGGTTATTCAGTTACACAGATAAATATTGGCAGAAAGATTTGTGAGATTACCTCACACAATCACTGAGAAAATCCTGGCTAATCCGGACTTTAGATGAAGTGCCTCTAGTAGGCCCTACGCTGCCTCTGCGCAGTCCCTTTGTCAACCTCTCTAGGCACTGCGTCACCCAGTTTGCTAATCGATTTGTTGCTTGTAGTCTTTGCTCTTAGCTTCTTGATCTCACACACCGGCACCCTAGCAAAATCTCACCCTAGCAAAATCTCGGGCTCTCTCTCGCCCTCTGCGCTGCCACTGCGTCAATCTCGACTCTCTACCTCTGGGCCACTATATCACTCTCTGCCTCTCATTGTTGATGATTCTTCGGCTGAGAAAATCTCTCTCCAGATGCTATCCCTGCCCCTCAACGACAAGAAATCTCTTTGATCAGAACTTCCTCCTGAGAACTTCTCACTTCAGAAATTCGATCTCTTGATCTCTCGGTGTGTTTTCCAAATGACTCTCAAGCTTCCTTAAATAATCTTCTCGTTGACATTCAACGGCCCAAATTAGAAGCTAAACAATGGCTAAGATCATTTTGACTTGATCCTCATCTTCTTCTAGAAGTTACATCCACAGTTAGATTAATACCCCTTAATTATTTTATTTTCCTAAGTTTAGACTTAAGGACTCATTAAAAATAATTAATTATTTTAATAAAATTGTTTCTTGGTGGAATTTCCCAAAATGATTTCTGCGTTCTTTAGAATACATGTGCCCAAGCCTCCCTGCAAAATTTGAGCCCTAGAGCACATCTGATGCTACCCCAAATCAAAAGGCCATTGATTCTCAACTGAGGATTATAAGAGGAGGCTTGAGAGGCATTTGGAAGACACATTGAGTAGTGATTATAAGATCGAATTTATGAAGCACAACAGTTGTCGGGAAGAGAATTCGAAGTGATCTTTTGTAGTGAGGGGTAGGGATAGTTTCGGTTGGAGATTTCTCCTGATTTGGGAATACTCAGTAGAGAAGGAAGAGAGAGATCCTGGCGAGGTAGCGCAGAGGCCACACAGAGTCAGTGTAGGCTGATGCAGAGGCAGCACAGAGCCTTGAGGAGGTCCGTAATTTTGCTAGAAGGATCGATTTCAGAAGTTGGAAGCCGGGGTGTGAGACTGGGAGGTGGAAATTGAAGTTCCTGGGTGGCAAATCGATCAAGAGGGAGTAATGCTGTCCCTAGATGCTGTGATGTTGGGCTGATGCAGTGACTGCACAGATGCAACAAGGGACAAGCCATTCTATGGCTGGATCAGTCAGATTGCCTTTGGTAGTGTGAGGTACTTCTCACTATTCTTCTGTCAGTGATATTCTCCGTATTGGATAGCCAACAAGGCATCCAAAGATTGTATTTAGAACTACTGTGCATAATAATAAAACAGTCAGTTGCTACACCGGTTTTCCCACATTGGGTTTTTCCGGGGACATTTGTCCAAATATAACGATGTAATGTGTTGCTTATTTCTTTCTTGCTCAATTTCTTGTTTCCGCATATAATTTTAATTGGTGAAGGTTGCAGTGTATTGGTTTCGGTACTTGCGGTAGGAAGCAATGAATAATTTGTTCAGTAATTAACAAATAGAAGGAACTTAATCAGTTGCTGCAGTAGAAATTTGGGCTTCCAAATTTTCACATAGTATCAGAGCTGCAGGTGAAACAAGAGAACATAGCTGGAAGAGACCAACGCTAAAGGAAGAAGGGATGTCGAAGTGTTGCATAGGTAGCAAATCGAATCCCAGAGGGTTTGCGAAGTCCAGGCCAGGAGGACAAGATCTTCATGGAAAATCTCTCTCTGAGTGAGTCGACAGAGAGGTAGGATTTCCAGATTGAAATTTATTAGTGGCAGAAGGAGCAATGCAGCAGCTTCAACGAAGAGGGGTTTCTAGTGTGACGCAGTTTCTGCAAGCAGTTGCTAGGTAGAAAGACGTCAAAAGGAAGAAGAGAGACACTTGAGGGAATTTCTTCCTCAGAGAGTTCCCAACTAGGGAATATTCTCATTTGCTGAGCAACAACAAGGGGCAACAGATCTACTGACTCCCGCAGGGAGTGCGTAGGCTAGCCCAACAACAACGCAGAGGAGAGGAGATCATTTGACTTTTTCGATTGGCAGAGATGGCAGCCAGTGGATTGAGAGATCATGATCAGTTGGATGGTGCATCCAATTATGTGATCTGGAAGGCGAGGATGTCATGCCTTCTGGATGAACATTTTCTCAAGATCTACGTAGATAATGTGGTAGCTGATCTTGTGGATCTAGATCCGCCCAAGAAGTACAAAGGAGAGATGGCGAAGGCCAAGCAAATGATCCTCGAAGAAGTAAAGGATCATGTAGTATGTCACATCTCAGCAAAGGAGCTACCAAGGAGATGTGGGATGCCTTGTCTGCACTATAGCAGGGATCTTCCGAGTAGCGGAAGACGTACTTAGAGTAGAAGATGAGATCCACGCAAATGCAGAAGAGGGAACACACTGGTCCATTCCTTGCAAAGCTTCAGGAGACTTGTGATGAGTTGGAAGTGGTGGGGCCAACACCTCACCCTACTGAGATGGTGAAATTGGCCGTGAACTCAGTTTTAGAAGAGTGGCAAGTATTTGTCCAGAGCATCCTGGATAAATTGCCAGATTGGGAAGAAATGTGGGTTGCTTTTCAGCAAGAAGAGATGAGGAGGGATTTAGTCAAGTGCAAGCTTGATAGTAGCAGTAGCAGCAGTGGGTCGAAGCCCAAGGAGGAGGATGAGAATGCAACCCTTGCATCTAAGGGGCAGCAGGAGCCGCAGAAGAAGAAGAAAGGTATATCAAAGATCAAGTGCTTCTGGTGTGGCGAATTGGGTCATTACGCTACACAGTGCCCTCTCAAGAAGAAGGACAAGGACAAGAAACATGATTTGAAGGCTGCATCTGCATAGATCGAGGAGTTTGCCATGATCGCCCAGAGGTGGGGTGATATAGAATTGTAGTTGGGCAAGATCCTTGAGGAGTTCAACTCTTGGATCAATACGTTACTACGAGAGCCCAGATCAGAAGTAGAAGGATGGATCGGGTTAGTTGATGCAGAGGAGTGTTGGAGTGACAGTTGTACTGAGCAACGCAGAGCTAGAGTTGGCAATAGTGCAATTGGCACAGAGTAGAGTCCGCATCAATATAGAGGGTTCAAAGGGCCAACGCAGAGACTAGCAGCAGTCAGAACTCTAGCAACAGATGCAGTAATTTTGGATGCTTTTTCATTGTTGATGCAGTAGCAGCAGCAACTGGAGAAGGGTGCAATGTAGATGTAGTGTTGGCAGTGGTAGTGGCAGTGCCAACAGCAGCACAGATGCAAAATTTGAGAGGGAGTTGCAGTACAGATGTAGTGTTGGTAGTGGCAGTGTCTGCAATAGTACAAATGCAACATGATGTGCAATAGTTGATGGGCAGAGATGTCAGACATCAACAATGCAGAGGGAGATGTTATAGAGAAAGGTGATGCTTCAGCAGGTTGCATTACTAGAGCACATTCCTCGCTAAGAGGGAGTGTTGATTTTTGGGAGCATCAAATGTGCTCTAAGCCTTAAAATTTGCAGGGAGACTTGGACACATGCATTCCACAATACCCAGAATTCGTTTTGGGAAATTCCACCTGGAGACAGTTTTATTAGAATAATTAATTATTTTTAAGGGGTCCCTAAGTCTAAAGTTAGGAAATTAAAATAATTTAGACTTGGGAAATTAAAATAATTGAAGGGTATTAATCTAACTGTGGGTGAAACTTCTAGAAGAAGACGAGGATCAATCCAAAATGATTCGAGCCATTGATTAGGATCTAATCTGGGCCGTTGATTCTCAACTGGAGGATTATAAGAGGAGGCTTGAGGGGCATTTGGAAGACACATCGAGTAGAGATTAGAAGATTGAATTTTTGCAACACAACAGTTACTGGGAAGAGAATTCAAAGTGATCTTTTGCAGTGAGGGGCAGGGATAGTTTCGGTTGGATATTTCTCTTGTTTCGGGAATACTCAGTAGAGAAGGAAGAGAGAGATCTGGGAAAGGCAGCACAAAGGCCACGCA
This sequence comes from Pinus taeda, assembly GCA_000404065.3. Taxonomy (NCBI): domain Eukaryota; kingdom Viridiplantae; phylum Streptophyta; class Pinopsida; order Pinales; family Pinaceae; genus Pinus; species Pinus taeda. Next base: position 91,425 of record APFE030266699.1, on the reverse strand, counting down.
GAGCCAGCGTAGGTTGACGCAGAGGCAGCGCAGAGCCTTGAGGAGGTTTGTAATTTTGCTGGAAGGATCGATTTCAGAAGCTGGAAGCTGGGGTGTGAGACCGGGAGGTGGCAATCGAAGTTCCTGGGAGGAAAATTGATCAGTAGAGGGAGTGATGTTGTCCTAGACATTGTGACGCTGGGCTGACGCAGTGACTGCGCAGAGGTAGCAAGGGACAAGCCATTACGTGGCTGGATCAGTCAGATCGCCTGTGATAGTGTGCGGTACTTCTCACTATTCTTCTGCCAGTGATATTCTCTGTACTGGGTAGCCAACAAGGCATCTATTAGATTGTATTCAGAACTACTGCATAATAATAAAACCCTCAGCTGTTGCTTCGATTTTCCGGCATTGGGTTTTTCCGGGGATGTTTGTCCAAAACTAACGGTGTAATGTGTTGTGTATTTCTTTCTTGCTCAGTTTCTTGTTTCTGCGTATAATTTTAATTGGTGAAGGTTGCAGTGTATTAGTTTTGGTATTTGTTGTAGGAAGCAGTAAATAATTTATTTAGTAATTAACCAATAGAAGGACCTTAATTAGTTGCTGCAATAGAAATTTGGGGCTTCCAAATTTTCACATGCTAAAATAACAAGCACATAACATAAATTATTGTAGGAATGCTGGAAGCAGAATAAGAATTATATTTAATATAAAAGCAATAAACTCTCCGTTTGTTTTTCCAATGGGATGACCTGATATATATATATATACACACACAACATGGTGCTTGAGGACTGAGGCTCTACCCTAATCACACATGAAGAAGGAAACTATGCTCTAACGTGGTTATATAGAGTCAATGATGTTGGGCACATCTCAAAAGTTGAGCTTGCTTTGTCCAAGAATTACCCTGTCAGAATATGTCCACATGACGGGCAATGCTAACATAATGAGGGCTAGTCTTCCGTAGTTGCATGATAATGCGGTGGTGATCTGTCAGATTGGAACTGAGAATTCAATTGCCCTTCCAACTGGTCTAAGGGTGGCATGGTTGGATGCTTTTGCACTAACCAGTTTCATGCATTAATTTGACTTCTGCTAACTGTTCTTGCGGTGATCTGGTGGGTGTGCTCAAGAAGGTATTAGCTGGTTTGTTCCATTTGGATGGCATGCAAAAGAAGAGTGCTAGCTGTCCCTTACTACTTGAAAGTTGAGGTTGCATTGATCTTTTCATGTGCACTATTGGAGCTTAACACTAGGGGTTTAATGTGTACACACTGGAACCATATTAAATCTTTATTTGATAAGCATATGGATAAAGAGCCAAATTAGTTTATGCTTTGAAACCTTATCAGAATTTCAAATCTTCTTCTCAGCATATGAGATCCTAGTAGAATCATTGGAAACCAAGTACTAGATTTACTTTCTCTCATTATTGAAATCACAACCCTTATCTTCTTGGATACTTCTCTATATTTAATAGTGTTGAAAATATCGGTATTGGCAAAATATCGACGAGGGTCCTGAAAACATCTTTTCGGCAATATCAACGAAAATATTGGCAACAAAAAAAATGCATAATATATTCAAAATATTTATTATATTATTATTATTATTTTTAATTTTATTATTTTTTTGCAGATTTTTAATCATATAAAGCAATAACAACATGAAAGAAACACATTGACACATAAATATGAATAAGGCACTGATATATATAATGTAGTGGATGTAAAATAAAAATGATACATCAAAGGTGATACCAAATCCTGCTGATCCCTGATAATTGTCCAATCAAGGACTCAAATGTGGAGAACCAATACAAAATAACATCACATATATAAAAGTATCTCATCATCATGAGTTATATGTAGCAAAATAAATAAAACTAGCAGCTAGCTATCTGAGAGCAGTGCCCTCTCTCCCTTTTACGGGAAAACATGATGGGCTGTTTGCCAGGCCTGCCCCTAGCAGTAGAAGGCCCTGACCCTGCACTTAATGTCAAATAATGACAATTGGGTATGGAGTTTTGCTCTCCTATATCTATAGCAGATGGTGTTGATGCTGATGCTCCCATAGTCTCCTCCTCTTCCTCTTGCTCCTCGTGCTGCTCCTCCCCCGAGTACTCCGCCTCTTGCCACCCCTGTTCTAATGGTTCCTTTAACCATGTAGGTGACTCCTCCAAGATGGGCACCTCAGACTCCACCCTCCACTGAGATAATACATCAATATTGTCTAAGGAAATGGCATTTGGATCCATTGGTTTTTCCATTTTCTTCACTCGAATTCGGAGATTGAAATGCACATCCACTAAATCATTGAGGTGTGAGAACTCCAACCTGAAAGAGTGTCAAAAAAACTAATGAGTCTTGACTCTTGACACTTGAGGCTCATAAATTAAAATTACAATTAATGTAATTGTTCAACTGAAGGTTGAAGCTCAAAGTTATACTTGTTGCGCTTTTTTGAGTGTATTTTCTCAAATACATTCCAATTGTGCTCACACCCTGAAGAGCTACATGTTTGACTTGGAATTCTTATGGCCAATTTCTGCAAATTTGGTGCCCTTGCACCATACCTTCTATTGAAAAGTGTGTAACTAGGTTCGGTCTTAATAAATATGAAATGTATTCTTGTAAATTTTAAAATGAAAAGAAATTATTATTATTGGAGCATGGGTTTCATGCTCAAGTTCTTTTATTTTATAGGTCAAGCACCCATTGAGTGCTTCTAGGGTTTGTCCTAGGTTTAAGATTCATTATCTGTTAAGTTATGGTATGTTCAATGTTTATAATAGTTTACTTATCTTTCTTATTATTTTCCACAGATTAGAAATCACATGAACATAAAGTAAAGTGCAGATAGAACATTAAACGATCGACAGAAAACAATCCAAGACAAGAGATGTGGCGGCGAGCCAGGGACAAACCCCAATGTGGGGAAACCCTTTGATCAAAATTTCCTTTATCTTCAATAATTCAACAGAGAGAAAGAGTACATAAATCTGATTTACATCAGCAGCAACAAACCCCAAATCAGCCCTGAATTAGGGCAACAAACCCTAGATCGAACTTGTCAAGTCTCCACCGGTGAGTCTTTCACCATGCCCCAGTCCGAGACTTCACCGTGCACCAGTCCAAGATATCGCCGCGCAGTGGTGCAAGATTTCGCTGTGCACAAGTGCAAGATTTCTCTGCGCATCAGAGAGAGATGTGATGAGTTGAGTGTGTCCAAATGAGGAAAAAGACCTCCTGTATTTATACACAGTTGTTGATGATTGAATAGATGCAACTGTTGGGCTTCTGAGCCTACATGAGTTGTAGGTCGGCTTGATAATTATTCCATAATCAAAATAAATTCATATCTCCATAAATACTTATCGGAATTGAATGATCTTTAGATCAATTCTACACCTCTCAACAAGAGGAATCTAATAAAAATATTATCAACAATGAATAAGATGACCCACATGGAGTTTGGCCCTAGTTGCCAATTTTAACACTCCCTCTCAACTAGGGAGAACTCCATTTGCAATTTGTTTGTTGGTCGATACTATTCATCCATCAAATGCATTGCCCTGTATAGCTTGACCCCTGCTTTGCTCTGCTCTATCTTGCCTGCTTTGCTCTGTTCTATTCTGCCCTATTCTGATTTGCTCTGCTCTGCTTTGTCCGAATTATGAAGAGGAAGAAATGATCGAGGATGTATCATACGAACTCAAAGTCAGTCTCAGAGTGTGTACCACTTGTCCCAGATTAGCCTCAACCGACTCGAAGTCAGCGTCATAGTGGGTACAACTCCTACCACTTGTCCTAGACCAGTATCATCCTCCACTGACTCAAACTCAGTCTCAAAGTGTGTACCACTAGTCCCAGACCAGTCTCAACCGACCCAAAGTCAGCGTCATAGTGGGTACCACTGCTACTACTGGTCCCAGACCAGTGTCAGCGTGTACCACTGGTCCCAAACTAGTCTCAACCGTCTCGAAGTCAGCGTCATAGTATGTACCACTCTCACTAGTCCCAGACCAGTCCTCCACTGACTCGAAGTCAGTCTCAGAGTATGTACCACTGGTCCCAGACCAGTCTCAACCTACCTGAGGTCAGCGTCATAGTGGTACAACTCCTACCACTGGTCCAAGACCAGTATCATTGATCCTAGATCAATGAAGGTCATCCTAGCATAGGGAGTATGGTAGATGCAATGATACGTCCATCGATACTACTATGGTCCCTATCCTCATTTCCCTGCTCCTTGATCAGATGAGAGGTACTTCCCATGAATCCTAGACTGCATGGGTAGGATGCCTCGACAGGAGAACTAATCAATCTTGTCCTCACAGGAGAACTAATCATCCTGCTACACAATCGTCATGGAGAACACTTCATCCAGACCTCACAGGAGAACTAATCATCCTGCTACATAATTGTCATGGAGAACACATTATCCAGACCTCACAAGAGAACTAATGATCCTGCTACATAATCGTCATGGAGAACACATCATCCAGACCTCATAGGGGAACTAATCATCCTTCTACATAATCGTCATGGAGAACACATCATCCAGACCTCACAGGAGAACTAATCATCCTGCTACATAGTCGCCACAGGGTGACATAGGGAAAGTTTTGATTCTTTTACCTTGTTCGTCATATGTCGCTCAAAGAAGTACCTCGCACCCCCTCGAGCTCCCAGAGTTCAATACATCATACAGGACCCTCATTAGAGGGTTTTTGAACGACACCAAGTCGTTCTCGGAAAGTAAAAATTTTGACCTTTCCTAGGGGCTTTGTCCGAATGTCGGCAACCTCTTCATCTGTACCGATATGTTGGAGCCTTATACCTCCCCGCTGCACCATATCACGAATATAGTGGTACCTAATATCGATATGCTTGGACCAATCATGAATTACGGGATTCTCTAATAAATGAATCCTACTATGGTTGTCACATAGGATCACGATGGTATCCAATGTAAATCCAAACAGCTCATTGAAGAGCTTTCGCAACCAGACTGCCTCACAGGAGGGCATGCTAGTAGCAATATACTCTGCTTCGGCGGTGCTCAAAGCCACTGACTTTTGCATCCTGCTCATCCAGGATATTGAAGCAGATCCAAGGAGAAACAACACCCGAAAGTGCTCTTATGGTCCTCCACATTGCTTGCCCAATCAGCATCAGTGTGTCCAAGTAGTCTCACATCTCCGGCAGTGTATCTTAACCCATAAGTAATTGTGCCATGAAGATATCTCAACAGATTCTTGGCACCAATCCAATGTATGTGATGAGGTTCAACCATATGTTGACTCAACGTGTTGACTGCGAAGCATATATCTGGACGGGAGTTCACTAAGAACATCAATGCTCCGACGAGTTGCCGATACTCGGTAGCATTTCTTAAAACAGGTCCAGCAGCACTACCGCTTAACTTCTTGAAGTCAAGTTCCATCGGGGTAGTTACAGGTTTGCAGTCCACCATACCGAATCTTTCCAATATCTTCACCACATATTTTCCTTGAGATAGGAAAATTTCCCCTGGCTTCTGCCATACTTCAAGTCCTAAGAAATAGTGCATTAGTCTTAGGTCCTTCATTTCAAATTAAGAAGCTAACTCCCTCTTACATTTGTGAATGAGAGGGTCTGCACCTGTTAGAAAGAGGTCATCCACATATAGCACCAGTATGAGAGGCTTGTCATCTTCAACCTTAAAGTAAAGGTTAGGATCGGTTTCACTCCTAGTGAATCCCAGCTTCATCAAGTAGCTATCGATCCTCTCATATCATGCTCGAGGTGCTTGCTTCAGCCCATGGAGAGCTTTCTTCAACCTGCATACATGAGATTTTCGATCATAAATCTCATATCCTTTAGGTTGCTCCACGTAGACCTCTTCTTTGATCGAACCATGCAAGAACGCGGTCTTGACATCCATCTGATGTAGGTTCCATCCTTGTGAAGCCACAAGGGCTATGATCGAGTGGATGGTGGTATATCTGGCAACAGGTGCAAATATCTCGTCATAGTCTATACCTTCCTTCGGGGAAAAGCCACGAGCAACAAAACGAGCCTTATACTTTTCCATACTTCCATTTGCTGCATGCTTTATCTTGTAAAGCCATTTAGAAGTGACAACTATCTTGTCCTGGGGTCTGGAAATTACTTCCTAGACATCATTCTTCATAATAGACTCATATTCTTCGGTCATAGCATCCTTCCATACTTGGTGCTTGACGACATCGGAGAATGATGAAGGCTCATTTTGTATGATCGTGCTCATGATGGTTAGGTATCCTTGATACTTGTTAGGTTTCTTACTTTCACGAAAGGTTCCTCGGGGTGCAATGTGTCCTTCAACATCATCGAGTAGCCCTTTAAGCCAAGAGGGCCTCTTCATAGAAGAGGAAGGCTCAGGTGGATCAATAGGATCCATGGGTTCTTCCACATCAGGCATTGTTTCATCATCCTTTTCTTTCGGTTCCCTGGTGTCGGTGTCTTGAGAGCTCCTCAAATTCGAAAGATTGTCCACCTTGCTGAGAGCTATATCTTCGTCAAAGGTGACATCATGACTACTCACAACTTCCCTTTGACTGGCTACATAGATTCTATAGCCCTTAGTATTTTCACCATAGCCCACGAAGATTCTGTTCTTTCTAGATGCACCCAATTTATTCCTTTTCTCTTTCGGCACATGAAAATATAGAGGGCTTCCAAAAACTCTAAAATGAGATACGTCAGGTTTCTTACTGGTGAACATTTCTTTAGGAGTCTTGGAACCTAATGCTTGATGAGGGGTTCAGTTTTGTACATACACGGCGGTGTTTGCAGCTTCGACCCATAGAAACTTCGGAGGTCTTTGATCATGGAGCATGGCACGGACAACTTCCACGATCGTATGGTTCTTCCTTTCCACCACACCATTCTGTTCAGGAGTATATGGTGTAGTAGTCTCCCTCTTAATGCCAGCCTCTTTACAAAAGTCATGAAACTCATTAGATTCATATTCAGTCCCATATCAGTCTTAAAACTTAAGATCTTGATCTTCTTTTCGGTTTGATTCTTGATTAGGGCGTGAGATGTGTCACAAGACATGACACTTAGCGGACTTCCTCCGACTTGATATAATGAATCAACTCGAAACCCAAGAGTGAAGGCATCTTTAATATTGTTTTTCCATGCACATACCTTGCCATCGATGAAAGCCACCTTGTAGCCTTTGTCTTCCATTGCCGAAATGGACACTAGGTTCTTTTTGAGGTCAGGTACATATAATACATCCTGTAAGTGGATCATATTACCTTGATTCAATTTAAGAGAGACATTGCTTACACCTTTCATGGGATATTTCATATTATCTCCAAGGACAATTCCTAGGTTAGTTTCTTTCTCTATTAGATTATGGAGAACTTCTTTGTAACTAGTGAAGTGCCTTGAGGCACCACTATCAATAAGCCAAATTCCCAGCGAGTCCGAGGGAGTAGCGGTAGATAGAGCAGCTACTAGATAATATTCATCCTGCTTATTGTCAACAATGTTAGATTCATACTTGGAATTTCTAGCCTTCTTGAATGATTGTCCTCTTCCTTGATTTCCAGCACTTCGTTTGCCTCTGCTATTAAATTTGCCATTCGTTTGATTGCCATGAGAGGGATTTTGATCATTGTCCCGGTGTGAGTCCCTTCTATTAGGCACTCCCTTGCATATTGAACTGCTTTATAGCAAATGTAACATCGTCCTTTTCTTCCACCCTTAGGTCCAACCTTTCTTTTTGATTTAGCCCCAGAATTATTTCTTTTCTTAGCATGAGAAGAAAAGGCAACAGGAGGACCTTTTGGCATGGGCATTTCTTGCTCTTCTATCCTTGTTTCTTCTTGAATGCATCTTGCCATTAATTCCTCGAATCCAAGAATTATGTTATTGTTGAGAAGAGTAGTCTTGAACACGTACCATTCGGATGGTAATCCTCCAAGAGTCGTGAGTGCCATTTCCCTATTAGTAATAATCTTCCCAATAGATAGGAGATCGTTCTTGATCTTGGTGATTCTTAAGAGGTATGCTTGCATACTCTCATCTTTACCCTTCTTAATTTCCTTCAGCTTATTTCTAAGAAACAAGACTTGATTTTCATCATTACCTTTAAATAAACTCACTAGTCTATCGTAGATTTCCTTGGAGGTGTTCAGGTCGGAGATGTAGGCCACCAAGCGTTTTCAATAGAATCTCGGATGGTCTTCTTTGTTTTGACTTCGCCGGTTTTCCATTTGTTCCTGGCAGCAGCGGGTGTATTTGATGGAGCCTCGACAATATTGCCTCTCACATGGTCCAACACTCATTGATCTTCTAAGGCTAGATCAAGAGACATCTTCCATCTGTGATAGTCAGCTTTCTCACGGAGCTTGTCTTCAGCAAGGAACAGTGTTGAGGACCCCATAGTTCTTTTAAGATAGCCTTGCCAATCTTCTCTTCGGTGATTGCTCTTACTCTTGCTCGGGCTTTGTCTTCACCTAAACTCCGATCCCATGTTAGTTTACAGTATGTTCTATGCTTAGAGCAGTTTACTTATCTTTCTTATTATTATCCACAGAATAGCAATCACATGTACATAAAGTAAAGTGCAGATAGAACATTAAACGATCGACAGAAAACAAGCCAAGACAAGAGACACAAGATGTGGCAGCTAGCTAGGGACAAACCCCAATGTGGGGAAACCTTTTGATCAAATCTTCCTTTATCTTCAATGATTCAATAGAGAGAAATGGTACATAAATCTGATTTACATCAGCAAAAGCAAACCCTAAATCAGCCAAACTAGGACAGACAATATCTTGCAAATTGACCGTCGGATCGACTTGATTCCTTCACCAACAAATGCGGTCTTCAGAGGAGATCCAAATTCACCTACAATGCAGTTCTAAGAGGGAGATTGATGGTCAACGCTGTTCAAACTTTGGATATGCAATTGCAGCCCTAAATCTGCGTCCTTCCTTCCACACGTGTGAGAGAAGAGTCTCTTTCTGCGTAGTAGGAGAAGAGCCTCATTTCCACACAGGAGAGAGAGAGATGTGATGAGATGAGTGAGTCCGAATGAGGAAAAGTCCTCTTGTATTTATATACAACTGTTGATGTTTGAATAGATGTGTCTGTTGGGCTTTTGAGCCTACATGAGTTGCTGGTCAGCTTGATAATTATTCCATAATCAAAATAAATTCATATCTCCATAAATACTTATCAGAATTGGATGATCTTTAGCTCAATCCTACACCTCTCGACGAGAGGAATCTAATAAAAATATTATCAGCCATGAATAAGATGACCCACATGGAGTTTGGCCCTAGTTGCCAATTTTAACACCTCCAAGCCATTCAAATGGCCTAGTTCGAATTCCCACATGGATGTCCCCCACCTTCCACTAGAAATCTAATTTACCTAAAATTTCTCCTAAGTCCCTAAGTCGAAACTGCTGGGTCCTTTTCCTTGGCAAAAAATGTGCAAAATTGTGTAGAGATAAACCTGATAAAAATGTATTTGGGAAGGGATATGACAGTCCTTCCCTCCCAAATGTTGCTTGCCCTCAAGCAACTTCAGAGTTGGGTGCTCTAAAATGTGCTCACCCTCCGAGGCGGCATCCTCATCTAGCAAGATCTTCTAGCATACCAAGAACTCCCTGATGTTCCTACTCCTCAGCTTCCTCTTCCACCTCTCCAAGATGGTCTTAATCTCCAAGACCAAGTGGCCTTCATCATCCACTGGGGGTAACTCTACTGTTGTTGTCACCTGTTGCCCCAACACCTTTTTAAGGTACGAGACATGGAATATATTGTGAATCCTACTCCCCGGAGGCAGCTCCAGCTCATAGGCCACCTCCCCAACTCGCCTGATCACCCGCTATGGCCCATAGAAGTGGGTTTGTAGCTTCTCGGCCCCCTTATGCTTCAATGTGGACTGCCTGTACGACTGTAGACCAAGGTACACCAAATCCCCCTCCTAAAAATGTCTCTTTGTCCAGTACCAGTTTGCGTACACCTTCTGCTAGTTTTGTGCTGTCACTAAGTTATCCTTGAGAGCCGTGAGGATGTCTTGGCTCTCTTGGATCCAGTCTTTGGCCTTTGGGGCCCAATTGTCTCCAAAAACAACATCAACAAAAGATAATGCATCATATCCATACAAGGCACGGAAAGGAGTCATACCGATGGACATGTGATGTGTGGTGTTGTAGCAATACTCGCCCAAATGCAGCCACTAGATCCAAGCCCTCTGCTGTCCCGTCACGCAGTTCCTCAAATACCCCTCTAGCCACTGGTTAACCTGCTCTTTCTGGCCATCTATTTAGGGATGACCTGAAAAGCTCCTGCGAAAGACCTCCCATGAACCTGCTATCCCTGTCACTGACAATGTTCTTAGGAAGCCTGTGTAACTAGAAGATCTCCCTAAAGAACAACTTTGCAACTTGTGGAGTCGAATACCTGATGGGGATGGCAAAAAAGTTGGCTTACTTGGTCAAACAGTCGACCACTACATAAATGCAGTCCTTGCCTTGCACTGTGGGGAGCTTCGTGATGAAATCCATAGATATGCTTTCCCATTTCCCCTCAGGGATGGGAAACAACTGTAGCAATCCTATAAGGTGAATCAACTCCCCCTTGTTCCACTAACATGGATTGTTGATTTTTGGGTAGCATCGGATGTGCTCTAGCTTCGAAATTTTGTGGAGGGGCTAAAACACATGAGACCTCCAAGACCCATAATTCCACCCTAAAACACGTGAAATTCCACACGGATTGTATTTTATTAAAATAATTAATATTTTTAATGGGGTTCCTAAGTCTAAACTTCGGAAAATTAAAATATTAATGGGTATTAATAAAAATATGGGTGAGAAGCTTCTAAGAAACAAGGAACAATTCTAATTTAATCTTAGCTGTTGATTAGAGACTTAATCTCGACCGTTGATTTCTCAACAGGAAAAATATAAATGGAGGCTGGGGGCCAATTGGAGAAGACACACAGAGAGATTGAGGAAATCGATATTCTGAGGTGAGAAGTTCTCACGAGGGAAATCGGTTAGGGAGATCTTGCAGTTGAGGAGTAGTGATAGTTCGGGAATACAGACAGGGAGGCGGAGAGAAACTTGTGGAGGCAGCATAACAACCAAGAGAGCTAATGTTGGGCCAGCCTGGGCCCACGCCGCCTTGACGCAGAGCCTTGAAGGCCAGTGCAAAGGAAGAACTTCCTTCCATGCAGAAAGCCGAGGAGTTGCCGGAGCAATCATGAGAGCTGATGCAATCGACAAAAGAGCTGCTATAGAGTTGACTCAGAGCCTCAGAGAGCTCCACGCAGGCTCACGCAGTTACTGTGAAAGGGCAGCGAAGTTGTAGCCGGGCCAACCAGTTTTGCTGCCGGATCAGCCGGATTTTGTCGGGTAAAGTGAGGTAAAACTCACTCGGCTTCTCCGCTATTGTATTTCTCTGTCACTGGTTTGCTGGGAGGGAAACCAACATATGTATTCAGAACTTCTGCTTAATAATAGAAAACCCTCAGAGTTGTTGCACCAATTTTCTCGCATTGGGTTTTCTAGTGGACGTTTAGTCCAAAAATAAGTGTGTCCTTTGTATGGTTGTCTCATTTATTTTCCAGTACTTGATATGTATAGTGGTGTAGGCTGCAGCGTATTTACATCAATATTATCTGAACATTTATGAAAATAACTTGTTAAATGAAGAATACAAGTAGGTAATGTAAATCAGTTTTATGTAGTAGGATTTATGGTTGTTAGATTCAAAAATTTTCACATGGTATTAGAGCAATTGCAGATCAAGGAGGACTGAAGCCATCGACAAAAGAACATAAGAAAATCTGTGGGCGAAGGCAGCTGTCTCGAGAGACAACGCAGATTGTGGCCGAGAGAGCAGAGGAGTGGTGACGCAGTCACCAAGGGAGGCTCACGCAGAGCCTATGTTGGCCTAATTGGGTGACATTGTTTCTCCAGAGGGGAGCGCAGTGATTGCTGGGCCAACGCAGAGACTCTTGAGTCTCATTTTTATGGTTGCGATGGCTAGAGGTGCAGCGCAGATTTCATCTGGAGTTGCTGGTGGGGTGCTGATTCTGTTGGTGCAGAACAACACCTAGTGGGGCAGAAGCAAAGTAGAGGGAATTAGTTCCTCAGAATATTTCTTGCCAAGAAATCTAGATCCAGTGTTGAGCAACAACAAAGAGAGCTCCGAGGGGTGGTTCGCAGTTGTTGGCAGAAGGATTTTCGTGAAGGAATCAAATTTCAGGGGGAGCTTGTTCCTTAGAGGATTTCTAGCACCAAAGGAATCTAGATCTGAGTTTTGCTGGGGCAACAACAAAAGAGGGAGAAGAGAACCTGTTCGACACTCATTTGAGTAGAGATGGTAGTTAATGGACTGAGGGAACTGGAAAGGTTGGATGGAGCATCCAACTTCGTCATCTGGAAGGCCATGATCTTGGATTCCTGGTAGTTTTGGACAAAAATCGCATCAAGGATTATGCCTTGAAGACGGTTGCTGTTTCGGTCGATGTTGATCCTGTCAAGAAGTACGAGGAGGCTCAGGGAAAAGCTAAGTGCATGATCTTGGACGGGGTCAAGGATCGTGTGATCCCACATATTGCTGAGAAAGACATAGCCAGGGAAATGTGGGAGGCCTTGACCACCTTATACGAGGGAACTTCCGTTCAACAAAAGATGTTGCTTGAGAGTCAGCTGAGACAATATCAGATGCAGAAGAGAGAAGAAGTTAATCCCTTCCTTCTCAGGTTGCAAGGGATCCGAGACCAGCTAACTACCATAGGGTCTACACCAGATCCTGAATTCATGGTTAGGACTGCCCTGAATGTAGTCATTGAAGATTGAGAAACCTTTGTCTAGAGCACCTTGGGTAGGGCTTCTCTCCCTAGTTGGGAGGAGATCTGGGTAGTTCTTCGACAAGAAGAGATTAGATGGTTGACCAAGGCGGGAAGTAGCGACAAAGGGATTGGAGCCAAGAAGGAGGAAGAGGAGGATGCAACTCTCGCATCAGTGGGACAGCAAGGGCAATAGAAGAGGAAAATCCAAAGTCAAATGCTTAAGATGTGGAGCACTGGGTCATTTCGCCACTCAGTGCCCTCAGAAAAATGGCAAGGAAGAGAAGTCTAACTCAAAGGCTGCTCTAGCGGTAGCTGACAAAGAGGGCGATGATGATGATTGTGCCATGAATGCTCATGCACCTCTAGAGAAGAGGTGGGGCGATATTGAGCTATAGTTGGGAGGACTACAGTAAAGGGGTAGGATCCTTGAGGTGCCCAAACTCTTGGATCACATATGGCTATGGGAGCCCTTAATGACAGTAGCAGTATGATGGGAGTTAGTTGGTGCGAGAGATGATGGAGCAATAGTGGCAGAGCTAGAGTGCCAAAGTCTGAAGTAGCGCAATGGAGTGTTGCAACAGAGCAGGAGGCACAAAGAAGATACACTAGCAACGCAGTAGCATCAGAGGATCAACACAGATTTGTAGTAGAGGTAGCTTCAACATCACAAGGCATCCAGACTGACCAACATGTCAGTTTTTGGGTGAATTTTCAGTTTCTTACTTCTCAGCAACTGAGTTGCAGCGCAACAATTAGCAGTGGCAGTGCTATGGGTAGCATGATGCAGCAGTGAGAGTGGCAGTGTCATGGGCAACAATATAGATTGCAGCAACGCAATGGATGAGGGGTAGTGGGCCAAGCATCAACAATGTAGAGGACCAATGTCGTGGATCAGTGTGATACTTCTGCTGGGAAGTATTGTTAGAGCACATTCCTCGCTAAGAGGGAGTGTTGATTTTTGGGTAGCATCAGATTGTAGGTCTGAAATTTTGTGGAGGGGCTATAACGCATGAGATATCCAAGATCCAGAAATCGTTTGGTGAAATTCCACCCAGATTGTATTTTATTAAAATAATTAATATTTTTAATGGGGTTCCTAAGTCTAAAACTTAGGAAAATTAGACTATTAATGGGCATTAATAAAAATATCGGTGAGAAGCTTCTAAGAGACGAGGATCAAGTCTAATTTAATCTTAGCCGTTGATTAGAGACTTAATCTCGACCGTTGATTTCTCAACAGGAAAAGTATAAATGGAGGCTGGGGGCCAATTGGAGAAGACACAGAGAGATTGAGGAAATCGATTTTATGAGGTGATAGGTTCTCAGGAGGGAAATCGATTGGGGAGATTTTGCAGCTAAGGGGCAGTGATAGTTCGAGAATACAAACAGAGTGGCAGAAAGAAACTTGTAAAGGCAAAGCAATAGCCGGGAGAGTTGACATTGGCCCAGTCTGGGCCCATGCAGCCTTGACACAAAGCCAAGAGGGCCAGCGTAGAGGAAGAACTACTTTCCATGAGAAAGCCAGGGATCTACCGGAAAATGCCGGAACAACCGAGAAAGTTGACGCAGTGGGTAGAAGGGTTGACGCAGAGCTGACTCAGAGCCTCAGAGAGTTCTATGTAGGCCCACGCAGTTACTGCGAAAGGGTAGCGAAGTTGTAGCTGAGGCTAGCTAGTTTTGCTGCAGGATCAACCAGATTTTGTCAGGTAAAGTGAGGTAACCGTAAAACTCACTCGGGTTCTCCGCTATTGTATTTCTTTGTCAATGGGTTGTCGGGAGTGCAACCAACCTTGTTAAATGAAGAATACCAGTAGGTAATGTAAATCAGTTTTTTGCAGTAGGATTTATGGTTGTTAGATTCATAAATTTTCACATGCCTCACACTCTTGTACGTGCTTCAACACATCCCCCTTGAGGCCCTTCCATGTGAATCTCTCCTTGACTGCTATGTATGTTTTCCAGAACCCTTGATGCCCTAACAATGGCGAGTCATGTGCAGCCTAGGGCATTCTCTCCCTCAACTGCGAGTTGGCACTAGAAATATCTGCCTCTTGTAGTAGATGGCCTCGTCCATCACTTGGTATCGCTCATCCGCGTGGGTACCCTCCAGGATCTCGCATGACCTCATGTCCTTGGAGTACTCCACCAATAGATGGGCCTTCCAATCATGGTAGATGCTCATGAGTGATAGACCAGTGGGTCTCCGTGATAGAGCATCGATCACCAAATTGTGCTTCCCCTGCACATACTCTATATCGAAGTCATAGGCCTGCACCTTGCTAACCCATCTCTGCTACTTGTCATTGAGGCCCTGCTACCCCATGAAGTGACGAAGACTGTTGTGGTCAGTCATTACCCGAAATCTGTTGCCCACCAAATACTGTCGGAATTTTGCCAATGCATGCATGATGGCCAACATCTCTTTGTCATATATGGAATATGACGCTCATGTGGTAAGAACTTTCGACTCTCGAAAGCAATGTGGTGCCCATGCTGTTATAGAACTGCTCCAACTCCCTCCCCGGATGCATCACACTCCAAGGTGAAGGGCTGGGAAAAATCCAGAAGTGCTAAAACCGGGCAACTGTTCATCACTTCCTTGAGGTGATCAAAGGTTCGCTGAGCTCCATCCGTGCGAAAGCCTCTCTCTTGTTCAAATTTGTCAGGGGTGCTGCCAACTATGAAAACCCCTTGACAAATTTCTTGTAGTAACTGCAAATACCCAAGAAACCCCTCAGCGTTGTCACATCTTTGGGTACTGGCCAATCGCAGATAGCCTGTATCTTCTCCTCATGGACCTTTACCCCATCTGCACCAATGATATGCCCCAAGTAGAGCATCTTTGTCAGGCCAAAATTACACTTGGACAGTTTGGCATAAAATTGTTGTTCGTCTAGAATACACAACACCTCCTCCAAGTGTTGGAGATGCTCCTCCCAAGTCTTGTTATAAATCAAAATATCATCGAAGAAAACCAACACAAATCTCCTCAACTGCCTCTGAAAGACAAGGTTCATACACGACTGGAATGTAGCCGGAGCGTTGGTCAACCCAAATGGCATGACCAGGAACTCAAAGTGCCCATAATGGCACCGGAAAGCTGTCTTGGGGATGTCTTGATCCCTCACCCTGATTTGGTGGTACCCTGAACGCAGGTCGATCTTAGAGAAGTACTTGGCTCCTCTAAGCTCATCCATCAACTCATCTACGTGGGGGACGGGGCACCTGTTGTTTAGTGTCTTTTGGTTGAGGGCCCGATAGTCAATGCACATGTGTAAGGTTCCATCCTTCTTCTTCACCAGCACTACTAAAGAAGCGAAGGGATTGGAACTTGGCCTGATATGGCCAAATGCCAACAACTCTTTAATGGCCCTCTCAATCTCATCCTTATAGGCCTTAGGATGCCCATAAGGGGTAGTGATCATTGCCTACACACCTGGCTCCAATTCAATAGTGTGCTTGAATCCCTTGTCTGGTGGCTGCCCTGGTGGAATATCCCCAAACACCACTGTGTATCTGTCCAACAAGGCTTGTATGTCTAGTGGTGGTGGTTGGGTTTGTCCCCCAACCTCTAAAACCCTCAGCTCCACCGCCCATGCTATTTCACCATGTCGCAAATCTGCCTCCATCCTATGTGCTAAGACTGTCCGGGGTGGATATGAATGCATGCCTCTGAGAGCTACTGATTTGCCATCTGCCCCGGTGAACTCCATCTCTAGTTTCTTCCAATCAGTAGTGACTCGCCTAAGGGAGTACAACCACTGGACACCCATCACCATGTTGGTGTCTGGCACATCGACCACGAAGAAGTGGTTTGTCATCGAGTAGTTCCCCATAACTACTGTCAAAGCAGGCACATACCGAGTGCACTGCATGGTACAGTCCCCTGGTTCTAGGATTGAAAATCCCTCATACTCAGCTGTGGTGAGGCCCCTCCTTTAAACCAACTGGGCATCTATTAAGTTGTGGGTAGCCCCACTGTCAACTAGGACCGACACCCATTGTCCTTGTATAGTGCTTTTGATCCTCAATATCAAGAATTTGGGACCCCGCATAAGGAAGCAAATTTGGGGATCCCGCATAAGGAAGTAAGGACTCCCCTAGATGGGGCAAAGGATGCCCCTCCCTATGGAGGTGGTGGTGGTGGTCCCCTATCTGCTAGACTCTCACCATCTCCCACACCACACTCCTACTCCAATTCGTCCTCCTGGTTACTGTCTGAAAAGACCTCAATATAATTTGCTTTGCCAGCAGTGCACTGATGGTTTGGTGCCCAGGGCTCCCGGCAAGTGAAGCACAACTTCCTCCTCCTAAGGTCCTTCCGTGTCTCATCATCCAGCTACCCCTGTCCTTGGTTGGATCTCTGAGATGGGGGTCTAGTGTCATGCCCCTAAAGTGGGAAAGGGGTCTGTGCAAGAAAAGGCACTCTGGTCTTGGGGATGGCCCCCTGTAGATCTCTAGTGCACAAAATTGCCTCCTGCAACGTGGAGGGTTTGCGTGACTTCACCATTCCACGCAGGGGTTCAAGTAAGCCCTCAATGAAAGTATATACCCTCTGAGTCTCCAATAGGTCTGGAACCATCACTGACACTTGCAAAAACTCTGAAATATATTGCTCTGGGTTGCCTATCTGGCGCAGTTGGGTCAACTCCCTGAAATGGGCCTCTAGATCCCTCTAGTCAAAACATTCCACCACCCTCTTGGTGTAATCCTCATAAGAAGCCACATTGGCATGCCCCAGGGTGGTCAAGCCATGAAACCACTAATCATGGGCTTCCCCCTTCATGTGCATCGTGGCCATCTTGATGGCTTCCAGCTCTATCATCTGGTTGAGCTAAAAGTAGGTGTCCATCTTCTCAACCCAAGCCCTAACAGTGCACTTGGCAGTGCCATCGAATGTAGGAAGTACATCCTCCCTATGGTCCTCTGCAACTCATAGCCCTGCGTACCTTGTCCTCCATAGCCTTTTCCCTTCTCATTCTGCTTGAGCTTGCAGAAATCTTTGAAAGAGAGTGCTTCCTTGAAGTCTGCACCCATAGATTGCCACTCTCTAAAATGTTCGCCCATCTGTGTGGTGTCTTGACCCCCTGCTAGTTCGATCTATGCCACAGGTACGAAAGAGGGCAGTGTGGCTCGAGTTAGCCCACTAGCTAATGGGGGTTGCGCTGTGGGTGAGCGATGATCGAATTGCTAGGAGGCTCCAAAAGTTTCCCCAAATAGAAACCCTCTAGAGGTGGTTCTCTCTCTGTTCTGCATCTTTATCTCCTCCAGCATCTCCTTCTGGCCCTTTGCTAAATAATTCAAAGCCTTCAAGAGGCTGTCAAAAGCCATCTCCTCCCTGCTCTTGGGTTCCACCATATCCTCCTCTGCTACCACTACTTCCCCCTTTCCTCCGTGTCTAGAGTGATCTCCAGCTCTCTTTCTCTGCCTTCTGTATGTGATATTCTGCTGGTCTCGTTCTCTCATAGGAGGAAATTCCCACAACTGAGCCAAGACCTAGGCTCTGATATCATTGTAATTTTCCTAAACAGGAATATAAGTGATATACAAAGCATGCAAACGGTCCAGCAATCAGAAAAACGAAATAGGCATTAAGCACCCATGGAAACACTTGAAATAAAGAACTGCTGAGCCATTTTATTACTTCTTCAAGAGCAAAATACAATAGTAAATAGAATGGTGCACATGGGCTTGTTTCAATGGACAAGCATGATGAAACCCGGGTGAGCAAATGTTGAATTGAAGGCTGCTACAATTGCTGTACCAAATTGAACTTGGCTGCCCTAGAAAATTGCTCTATTTGCTGACTTCGAAAGTCTGGAATCACTACTTCCTGTGCTTAGAAAATTATGATATTTCAGCGCCTCACTCTTGGGCCTAAACCCATAAAAACCCATGAAGGAATTTAGTTGGTTCAGACCCTGAAATTTGACCCCCAAGGAGCCCAACCTCAGCTGCAACTGCAAAAGTTGGCTTGTTGGATTAAGGATGTAAAACCTCCTAGAAAGTGCCCAAAAACTTTGAGATGATCTGTCATACAATTCTCTTGAATTCCCGGATGAGTTTTTGGGTTGTAGCTCTTCCCTCAAGACCCACGAAATTGCTGAACTGGCCCTTTGCACTGTCTCCTAGGCCTAGAATTTGAATTGCTGAGTTGCTAGTTGCTCTGGCTCCAAAACGCTCAATAAATGATAGCCCAATATTGTCCTTCAAGTTCTTTGGCTCCTTCGGCAATTGGCTGATCCAAGTTGGTTCTATCTCCCTCTGCTATAGATACTCTCTGTAGCTCCTGAAAACACTTGTGGAACTGCCTTCCTAGGGTGGCACTCGAAGTCCCCTGAAGGTAAGATTGAATCTCCCGCTTGAGAGATTTGTGGCTGAACAACTAGTTGACTCGGCTAAGCAGCTCGAGCAAACAGTCAAGTAAATTCGATGTACAAGGTTGAATGAATGAATCAAATGAGAGTGTCCTTCTCCTTATGACTTCATGGGCCTTCCTTGCCTCATGTGGGCCCCTCCAGTCAGTTATTCGAATTCCCACCAAGCCATTCGAATGGCCTAGTTCGAATTACCACATGGGTGGCCCCCACCTTCCACTAGCAATCTAATTTAGCGAAAAGTTCTCCGAAGCCACTAAGTCGAAACTACTGGGTCCTTTTCCTTGGCCAAAAATGTGCAAAATTGTGTAGGGATAAACCTGTTACAAATGTATTTTGGAAGGGACATGATATCATTTGACTGCAATTTTTGTGAGAATATCTCTATTTGGGCAGACTACATATTTGGGCATAGAAACTGAGATTTTCTGGGCTGTTTGACTAGCATTGGCTGCAGCAAGTTTGACCACAGCATTGACCATCTTTGACCCAGAATTTCTAGACTATTTTGGGCTGATTTGCACTGTCTTTGAAGGTCGAGTTGATTGGGTTTGACCAAGCTAAATTGGAGGAGAATTCTGCTTGTTTGAGCAATGTTGACTTTATGGTTAGGGCATCTTGTTCCCTGTTGTTTGGCTGGATTGTTTTGACAGTGTTTGGGCAAGTGAATTTTGTATATTGTACTCTCTCTCTCTCTCTTTATGCTGAACTTTTGAAGAATAATAAGAAATTTGATCAAAGGGTTTTCCCCACATTGGGGTTTTTCCCTAACATCTGCCAAATATTGTGTCCTCTTGTCTTGGCTTGGCTTCTGTTTATTATTTATGTTCTATCTGCATTTACTATCATGTTAATGTGATTGCTAATCTGGAAATTGATATTGGGCTGATAAGAAAATTGAAGTAAATTGCTCTTAAGCATAGAACATATCATTGTTATTTAAAATTAACATGGTATCAGAGCTGAGGTGAAGACAAAGCCCAAGCAAGAGTGAGAAGAGCAATCATTGAGATCTGTTGGACAAGGACAAGATTCAAATGGCCTCCTCATCTTATTTCAAATTTGATGGCAAGCTCAATGATAAGTCTGATTATCATGCATGGAAGATGTCTCTTGACTTGACTTTGGAAGAGCATGATGCTATGGACTATCTGCAGGGAAAGATTGTTGAACCTCCTTCAAATGCACTGCCTACCGCTAAGACAAAGTACAAGAAAGGTGAAGTCAAAGCTAAGAAGATCATCAAAGATTCTATTCATAAGCATTTAGTTGCTTACATCTCCAATTTGGGCACATCTAAGGAGATGTATGACAAGTTGGCTACCAATGACCATGTTCAAAGCTAGCAATGCAAACCAAGTTATCTTCCTCAATAACTAGTTGAAGGACATAAAGAAGGGAGGAGGAGAAGATATCCAATCCTACTTCATGAGTGTTGATTTATGGTAACATCGGATGTGCTCTAAGCCTCAAAATTTGTAGGGAGGCTTGGACACATGCATTCCACAATTCCTAGAAATCGTTTTGGGCAATTCCACCCGGAGACAGGTTTATTAAAATAGTTAATTATTTTTAATGGAATTCTAAGTCTAAACTTAGGGAATTAAAATAATTAAAGGGTATTAGTCTAATTGTGGGTGAAACTTCTAGAAGAACATAGGGATCAAGCCAAAATGATCTGAGCCATTGATAAAGATCTAATCTGGGCCGTTGGTTCTCAACAAAAGGATTATAAGAGGAGGCTTGAAGGGCATTTGGAAGAGACATTGAGTGGAGATTAGAAGATCGAATTTTTGAAGCACAACAGTTGTCGAGAGAGAAATTCGAAGTGATCTTTTACAGTGAGGGGCAAGGATAGTTCCGGTTTTGAGATTTATCCTGATTCGGGAATACTCATTAGAGAAGGCAGAGAGAGATCCAACAAAGGAAGTGCAGAGCCATAAAGGTTGATGCAGGGCCACGCAGAAGCCTACAGGGAATCCGTAAATTTGCTGGAGAATCGATTTTCAGAGCCAAACGCCAAGGTGTGAGATCAGAAGGGCAAAAGTCGAAGTCTCATAAGCAAATCGATCAACCAGGAGTGACGCAGACCCCAGTGGTTGTGACGCAGGGCCTATGCAGTGATTGCGTAGAGACTATGCAGAGGCAGCCAGGCGCTGGCCATTCAGTGGTTAGATCAGCCAGGGTCTCGAGTGATAGTGTGAGGTAATCTCACTCATCTCTTTATCAGTAATATTCTCTGTATTCAATAGCGAGCAGGGCATCCAGAGATTGTATTCAGAAAAGCTACTACATAATAATAAGCCCTCAGCTGTTGCACCAGTGTTCCCACATTGGTTTTTTTCGAGGACATTTGTTCAAAAATAATTGTGTAGATGTGTGTGATGTTTATTTCTCTCCTGTGCTTTATTTAGCTTTGGCAGTTTTATTTTTGTGTAGGTTGCAGCGTATGTATTTTAGTATTTTCCATAGAAAATTGCGAGTAACTTGTTCAATTAATTTAACAAGTAGGTGAAATATAATCAGTTTGCTGCAATAGGAATTGGGTGGCCAATTTTTCACATGGAATTAGAGCACAAATCGTGAGCAAGAGAGCTTAGAGCAGGAAGGAAGAGGGAGTTTGAATTTACTGCAAGGGCAACAATTCAGAACCCCAAAAGGCAACCCAATCCTTGGGCCAAAAGGTCGAAGTTTTGATGAGAAGTCAATTTCTCTGAGAGAGTTGATAGAGAAATTCGATCTCTAGATCAAAGCTTTACAGAGGTAGAAAAGAGAAACATATATTTCCTTGCAGAGTAGATCTTCAGCTGAGACAGACATTTTGTTGCAGTTGTTGGTAGAATAGCGTCAGTGGGAGAGAGGAAGACACTTGAGGGAATTTCTTCCTCAGAGAATTCTAGCCAAGGAATTCGAAGTCTCATTTGCTGTGCAATAGCAAGGGGCAACAGATCTATTGACTCCAACAAGGAGTGTATAGGCTAGCACAACAGCAGCGCAGAGGAGAGAGGAAGTCATTCAACTTTTTCAATTGACAGAGATGGCAGCCAGTGGATTGAGAGATCAGGATCGGTTGGATGGTGCATCCAACTATGTGACCTGGAAGGCGAGGATGTCATGCCTTTCGGATGAACATTTTCTCAAGATCTACGTCGACAGTGTGGTAGCTAAGCTCGCGAATCCAAATCTGCTCAAAAAGTACAAGGGAGACATGACAAAGGCCAAGCAGATGATCCTCAACGGAGTGAAGGACCACGTAGTTTGTCACATCTTAGGGAAAGGGACTACTAAGGAGATGTTGGATGCCTTGTCCACGCTATATCAGGGATCTTCCAGACAATGGAAGATGTACTTGGAACAGAAGATGAGATCTCTACAGATGCATAAGGGGGAGCGCATTGATCTGTTTCTCACTAAGCTTCAGGAGACCCAAGATGAGCTGGCAATTATGGGGTCAACACGTCAAGGTTCTGGGATGGTAACACTGGCCCTAAATTTAGTTTCTGAGGAGTGGCAAGTTTTTGTCTAGAGCATCCTGGGCAAGGCGACTTTGCCAGACTGGGATGGAATGTGGGCAACTCTTAAGCAAGAGGAGTTGAGGAGAGACTTGGTCAAGTGTAAATTTGATGGAAGCAACAACAGTGGGGTCAAAGCCCAAGGAGAAGGAAGCCCTCACATTTAAGGGGCAGTAGGAGGAGCGGAAGAAGAAGAAAGATGTTTCAAAGATCAAATGCTTCAGGTGTGGTGAATTCAGTCACTACACAACATAATGTCCTCTCAGGAAGAAGGACAAAGATGAGAAGCATGATCCAAAGGTTGCAACTACGAAGATCGAGGATGAGTTTGCCATGACGACCCAAGCATCTCCAGGAGGGAGGTGGGGAGATTTAGTTCGAAAGGACTGCAGGTGGGCAAGATGCTAGAGGACCCCACCTCTCAGATCAATTCCTTGCTACGGGAGCTGGGAACAGAAGTAGCAGGATGGACGAATGTTACTTGATGCAGAGGAGTGTCAGAGCGATAGTTGCAGTGGCTAGGAGTGCCAGAGACTGAGCAACACAGAGCTAGAGTTGGTAGCAGTGCAGTTGGCACAAAGCAGAGGTCAGCAACAACACAAAGGCTTTGGAGGGTCAGCATAGAGACTAGCAACAATCAAAACTCCAACAACAAGATGCATTATATTGAACACATGTTTAGTAATTTTGGATGCTTTTCTATTGCTGATGCAGTAGCAACAACAGTTGGAGAAGGATGCAGTGTTGGCAGTACCAGTACTAGTGCTAGTAGCAACACGTGTAGAATTTGAGAGGGAGTTGCAGTACAGATTCAGTGTTGGTAGTGGCAGTGTCAGCAACGGTACAAATGCAACATTTGCGCAGTAGTTGGTGGGCAGTGATGTCAAACATCAGTAGCGCGGAGGGGGATGTTACGGAGAAGGGTGATGCTTCAACAGTTTGCATTACTAGAGCACATTCCTCGCTAAGAGGGAGTGTTGATTTCTGGTAGCATCAGATGTGCTCTAAGCCTCAAAATTTCCAGGGAGCCTTGGACACATGCGTTCCACAATACCCAGAAATCGTTTTGGGAAATTCTACCTGTAGACAGGTTTATTAAAATAATTAATTATTTTTAATGGAGGCCTAAGTCTAAACTTAGGGAATTAAAATAATTAAAATGTATTAATCTAACTGTGGTTGAAACTTCTAGAAGAAGATGAGGATCAAGCTAAAATGATTTGAGCCATTCACTAAGATCTAATCTGGGCCGTTGGTTCTCAACAGAAGGATTATAAGAGGAGGCTTGAGGGGCATTTGGAAGACACATCGAGTGGAGATTAGAAGATTAAATGTCTGAAGCACAATAGTTATTGGGAGAGAAATTCAAAGTGATCTTGTATAGTGAGGGGTAGGAATAGTTCCGGTTGGAGATTTCTCCTGATCCGGGAATACTCATCAGAGAAAGCAGAGAGAGATCCAACAAAAGCAGTGCAGAGCCATAGAGGCTAACGCAGGGCCACGTAGTGGCAGCGCAAAAGCCCAGAGGGAATCCGTAAATTTGCTGGAGAATCGATTTTCAGAGCCAGAAGCTGAGGTGTGAGACTGGGAGGGCAGAAGTCGAAGTCTCCAAAGCAAATCGATTAGCCGGGAGGAGTGATAGAGACACCAGTAGTTGTGAAGTGATTGCGTAGAGACTGCGCAGAGGCAACCAGAGGCTGGCCATTTAGTGGCTGGATTAGCAAGGGTCTCCAGTGATAGTGTTAGGTAATCTCACTCATCTCTCTATCAGTAATATTCTCTATACTAGATAGCCAACAGGGCATCCAGAGATTGTATTCAGAAAAAACTACTACATAATAATAAAATCCTCAGCTGTTGCACCGGTTTTCCCGCATTGGGTTTTTCCAGGGACATTTGTCCAAAAATAACTGTGTAGATGTGTGTGATGTTTATTTCTCTCCTGTGCTGTATTTAGCTTCCCAAGTTTTATTTTGGTGTAGGCTGCAATGTATGTATTTCAGTATTTTCCGTAGAAAACTGCAAGTAACTTGTTCAATTAATTTAACGAGTAGGTGAAATATAATCAGTTTGTTGTAGTAGGAATCACCGAAATAAAAAATGATCTTCTATCTATTGGTGAAATTATAGCTGAAAGAGAGCTCACTCTCATTGCCCTTGGAGGTCTCCCATGTGAATGGGATGTGTTCAACCCTACTATCCTCAACAAGGACTAGATTCCAGGGTTTGATAAATTGTTGACTAGATGTGCTCAAGAAGAAACAAGGACGATAGAGAGAGACATGCCTTCAAATAAGAATGATCCCATTGCATTCTTTGCTCGTGCTAAAAAGAAGAACAATGCATGTTCAAAGAAGCAATGTCAAGGAAGACCAAGATTCAAAGATGGAACAAAGGGTAGATGCTTCATTTGTAACAGATTTGGCCACTATGCTAAGGAGTGTCCTAATAAAAGGGATACACGTCGGGATAATGACAACAACAACCTCAACAATTTTAGGGGCAACAACAATCGAAGGATTGACAGATTCAACAATAAAGGAAAAGGGAATGCTCCCGCTACTCAACATGGAAATGGTCGACCTCCCAAAAGATCAAGAAATTCCAGGTATGATGAATCTAATGTTGTTGATAACAAGCAAAAATAATTTTATCTTATATATGCCCTCTCTATTGCCTCTTCTCCAAATACCTTGGGAAATTGGTTGATTGATAGTGGTGCCTCAAGGCACTTCCCTGGATATAAGGAGGCTCTTTCAAATCTGATAGAAAATGATACAAATTTGGAAATCTTTCTTAGAGAAAATGCCACCTATCCTGTGAAAGGAGTTGGGAATGTTATCATTCAATTAAATCAAGGTAGCACCATTCATCTACCAGAAGTACTATATGTACTCGATTTGAAGAAGAACCTAGTATCCATCTCGACAATGGAGGACAAAATATTGAAGGTGGCATTCATTGATGGAAATGTACGTGTTTGGAAAAGAAATTTCAAAGAAGCATTTACTCTTGGATTTAGGGTTGATAGCCTATATCAAGTTGGAGGAAGTCCATTGGGAGTTGTCTTGCGACACATCTCTTCAATCCAAATTATGGCACCAGAGGTTTGCTCATCTTCATTATAGGCTCTACCCGATGCAAGGAACAAATGATTCAAGGTGGCATTCATTGATGGAAAGTTACGTGTTTGGAAAAGAAATTTCAAAGAAGCATTTACTCTTGGATTCAGGGTTGATAGCCTATATCAAGTTGGAGGAAGTCCATGGGGAGCTATGTCTTGCGACACATCTCTTCAATCTGAATTATGGCACCAGAGATTTGCTCATCTTCATTATAAGGCTCTACTCGATGCAAGGAAGATGGTGATAGGTATGATCGAATTTAAAGTAGAACATGAAGGTGTTTCTCAGGGATGTGCTGAAGGAAAACATACAAGGGGACCATTCCCCTCAAGTGATAGCAAGACTATTGACATTTTGCAATTAGTTCATTCTGATCTATTTGGTCTGTTGCCTATGGCATCTTTGGGAGGATATTTATATTATGCTATCTTTGTGGATGACTTCTCTCTCAAAACTTGATTTATTTCTTAAAGTAGAAGGACGAAGTGTTCACATGGTTCCTCTCTTTCAAAGCCTTGGTTGAAAATCAAACAGGGAAGAATTTCAAAATATTGAGCACCGATAATGGAACCGAATATGAATCAAATGAGTTCAATGACTATTGTAGAGAAGCTGGCATTAAGAGGGAGACTACCACCGCATATACTTCTGAGAAAAATGGTGTTGCTGAAAGAAAGAATTGTTCCATTATAGAAGCCACCCATGCTATACTTCATGATCAAGGCCTTTCGAAGTTTTTATGGGCAGAAGCTGCCAACACTGTCATGCATGTTCAAAATAGATGCATTCATCAAGCCTTGGACTCCAAAACTCCCGAAGAAGTTTTCACCAGTAAGAAACCTGATGTTTCTCACTTTAGAATTTTTCGTAGCCCGGTGTATTTTCATGTGGCAAAAGAAAAGAGAAGCAAATTGGATGCATTTTGGAAGAAAGGAACGTTTGTGGGCTACAGTGAAACTTCTAAGGCATATAGAATCTATGTGCCTGGTCAAAGAGAAGTGGAAATAAGTCATGATGTCACCTTCAATGAAGATGCTGCCCTTGGGAAGATTAGGAACCTTCCTATTCCAAGGAAGGACAAAGAAGCAGATACATGAAAACATGGAGAACGGTAGGATGAGTCAATGCCCGATGTTGAAGAACTGATGGATCTCATTGATCCACTTCCTCATGAGCCCTCCTCCTCAAAAAGGAGACCCTCATGGCTCAAGGACACTCTTGAAGATGCCGATAGACATATTGCACCAAGGGGGACATTTCGTGAAAGTAAGAAGCCGAATAGGTACCAAGGGTACTTAGTTTGCATGAGTACCATTGTTCAAATTGAGGCTTGCACATTGGAAGAAGCTGTGAAGCACCAAGTTTGGAAGGATGCTATGAACGAAGAATATGAGTTAGAATGATGTCTAGGATGTGGTCCCTAGACCTAAGGACAAATCCATTGTCACTTCGAAATGGCTTTACAAGATCAAGCATGGAGCGTATGGAAGTGTTGAAAAGTTCAAGGCCAGGTTTGTTGCTCGAGGCTTCTCTCAAGAAGAAGGTGTGGACTAAGGTGGGATATTTGCACCTATTGCCCGATATACTACCATCCGTTTGATCATTGCCCTTGTTACCTCTCAAGGATGGAATTTACAACAAATGGATGTCAAGACCACCTTCTTGCATGGTTCACTTAAGTAGGAAGTTTATGTTGAACAACTTGAGGGGTTCGAAGTTCAAGATCGAAAGACACATGTATGAAAGTTGAAGAAAGCCTTCTATGGGTTGAACCAGGTTCCTCAAGCTTGGTATGAGAGGATCGATAGCTATTTGATGAAGTTGGGATTTATGAGAAGTGAAGCTGATTGGAACCTTTACTTTAAGGTTGGAAATGATAAACCTCTCATCTTGGTACTTTATGTGGACAATCTCTTTCTGTTAGGTGCACACCCTCTTATTCATCAATACAAGAGGGAGTTGGCTTCCAAATTCGAGATGAAGGACCGAGGATTGATGCACTACTTCTTAGGCTTGGAGGTCTAGCAAAAGGCAGGTGAGATTTTCCTTTCCCAAGGAAAATACATTGTTGAGCTGCTTGAAATATTTGGGATGGTCGATTGTAAGTCCGTGGCTATTCCAATGGAACTTAGCTTCAAGAAGTTATGCAGAAGTGCTACTAGGCCCGAATTGGGAAATCCTTCTGAGTATCGTCAACTCGTGAGGGCCTTGATGTTCTTGGTGAACTCCTGCCCTGACATATGCTTTGTAGTGAATACATTGAGTCAGTTTATGGTCAAGCCTCACCACATACATTGGATTGCTGCCAAGAATCTCTTGAGATCTCACCGGGTTGCAATCACCTATGGATTGAGATACACTGCCAGGAAGTTGAGGCTCCATGGTTATTCTGATGCTGACTAGGCTGGCAGTGTGGTGGATCGTACGAGCACATCGAGATGTTGCTTCTTACTAGGTTCTGCTTCGATATCTTGAATGAGCAGGAAGCAAAAGTCGGTTGCTTTGAGCATTGTCGAGGTCGAATATATTGCTGCTAGTATGGCCTCTTGTGAAGATGTTTGGTTGAGGAAGCTCTTTAGTGAGTTGTTTGGGCATGTGATGGGAACCATCATGATCCATTCGACAACCAAAGTGGGATTCGTCTTTCTGAGAATCCCGTGTTTCATGACCGCTCCAAGCATATTGATATCAGGTACCACTTTATCCAAGATATGGTACAACGGGGAGAAATAAGGTTCCGTCACATTGGGACTGATGATCAGGGCGTAGATATTTTTACGAAGCCCCTGGGGAAGGTCAAATCCTTAACCTTCCGTGAACGACTTGGAGTCGTGGAGAGACCCTCTTATGAGGTTCCTGTTTTGTCATGTCCCCATTTTTATTCTTCTTCATAGTACAACCAGTGTGGATTTCTAGGGTAGAAGATAGCGAGGTCAGTGGAGCAGGTTTATGTCATCAGGCTCCCTGATGGAGTTCTGAGGAATTTTTATGGGATTTGATGGCATTCGTTTGGCATATTCCATCATCTGCACAATTTGCCTTTTGTTCTGTCACATTCCGACAAATTTCAGAAATCAACATTATTATTGGGCATAACTTAATTAATTATGCTCAAGGTGGCATTCTGAGGAGATTAATTGATGGAACACCTCATGTTGATTTGGGGTAGCATCGAATGTGCTCTAGCCATGGAAATTGGTGGAGAGGCTAAAGCACATGAGATCTTGGTCTAGACAGATTGTACACGGTTTGGGAGATATTAAAATAATTAATATTTTTAATGGAGTTCCTAAGTCTAAACATGGGAAATATAAAATATTAATGAGTATTAATATAAAACTGGGTTAGAGGGTTCCAAAAGTCATTGATCAAGCCAAATCTAGTCTTAGCCATTGATTAGAGATTTAATCTCGGCTGTTGAAGGACCAACGAGAAAAGTATAAGAAGAGGCTTGAGGGTCAGTTGGAGAACACACCAGAGTGGTCAGTAATTCATTTTGCTACAACGGGATTGCTAAGCAAAGTTGAATCAATGATTAGTAGCGAGGGGTAGTGAGTACGATGCAGAGAGGCAGGGACAATACTGGGAGACTAGCACAAAAGCAGAGAGAGCCAGAGCAACATTCAGTCCAGGCTACGCAGAGCCCAACAGAGGCAACACGGAGCCCAGAGAGATTGCGCCATCTACACAAAGGGCAGAGGGAGTGACACAGAGGCTTCCAGAGGCTCTGCAGTGCCTTAGAGGGCTGACGCAGAGGCCAAAAGGGCCAGCGTTGAACTTCAGTTATGCTGGAGAGGGTTTCGTGGGACAAGTTTTCTGAATACCTGTTTCCAGATATAGAGGTATTATTGCCATGTATTTTTTCTCTGTCAGGTGAGCCAGATTAGGCACCCTGTTGTACTCAGATAGACTGCATAATAATATAATCCTCATAATAGCTGCACCGGTTTTCTCGCATTGGGTTTTTCTAGGGACATCTGTCCAAAAATAACGGTGTCACTTGTGTATATGTTTTCATTCAGTTGATGATCTGTAGATGTTGTTACTGTATTGTGTTTATTTTGGTATTTAAATGTATTAAATAACTTGTTCGAATTGAAACAAGTAGAAGAAATAAACTAGCAGAATACAGATTAATTTTCTAATGGATAGACTTAGAAAATTCAACACCTCAGTGTAATAGCTCGTTGGAACCGAAACGAGAAGATCTACAGGAAGGGATGTTGAGAAGAGACTTCCAGTGGCTGAAGAGAGTATGGTGGGCGATTTGCCATTTTCCTTGGTTAAAAATGACTTTAATTAGTCATTTAATTAAGGAAAAATAATTAATTGGAGAAAAAGGGCCAAAAGTGACTTAAGTGAAATAAAATAAAATTAAAGGCCACTTAAGATAAAGTCAATGGGGGAGCTTCTAGAATAATAATAAAATAATAAAATAAGATTCTTCCATCAAAAGGCTAGCTTTTCATCTCAGCTATACGGGTTGTTTGTGCATGTAAAACGCCAGCTTATCTAATATAATAAAGCTGAGAATTTTCATGTTCATCGTGTTATGGGATTGCATGCTCTATTTGTTTAAGTTTTACATGGCAATCTTCTGTTTATGAATCAAATTTTTATCTGGACTTTTCCAGTGTTAAATGTTGAAATTTCTAAGTCTAACTCGTTAGAAATTTTCCTGCACTATCTGGTTTATTTCACCTACTTGTTCAATTACTAAACAAGTTATTTAACCATATAAATACTGAAATAAGCACAATGTAGTCTCAACCATCTACAGGTTATCAACTAAAAGAAATAGACAAACACACAAGGGACACCGTTATTTTTGGACAATCGTCCCTAGGAAAAACCAACTTGGGAAAACTAGTGCTGCAGTTCTGAGGATTTTATTATTAAGCAACTTTTCTTGAGTACAACTAGGTGCCAAATTGGCTTACTCGATAGAGAAATCAATCTGGCAATAATACCTCTCTTCGGAAGCAGATATTCGAAAACTCTGCTCCACAAAAAAAACTCCAACGCCTCTTTGAGGCATTTCATTAGCCCTCCTAGCCTTTGCGTCAGCGCTTTGATGCTCGGCGCATGCTCTCTGGCCCTTTGCGTCACTTCTACAACCTTTGCATCACTCACGTAGGCCCTCTGGCCTTTTGTGCAATCACTCTGGCTCTCTGTGTGGCTCCTGCTGGCTCTGCGTCTGCCTCTTTGCCTCTGCACTGGTCTTCCGACACTATCTCTATCTCTCTGCGATGCACTCACTGCGCCTCGCTGCAACTTTGATCATTGGTTTGATTTCTTTTAGCAAACCCCGCTCTAAAAAATGGAATTGACTGATCAATCTAGTGTATCTCCAACTGACCCTCAAGCCCCCTCTTATACTTTTTTTGTTGAGTCTTCAATGACCGAGATTAAATCTCTAATCAAAGGCTAAGATTGGATTTGGCTTGATCCATGTCATTTAGAACCTTCTCACCCAATTTTATATTAATACCCATTAATATTTTAATTTTCCTAAGTTTAGACTTAGGAACTCCATTAAAAATATTAATTATTTTAATATCTCCTTAAGCCGGTGGAATTTCCCCAAACCATTTTTGGGTTTGGAGATCTTATGTGCTTCAACCTCTCCACCAATTTATATGGCTAGAGCACATCCGATGCTACCCCAAATCAACACGCCCTCTTAGCGAGGAATGTGCTCTAATAATACTGCACCACTGAGCATCACCCTAATCATGCGGCACTAGTACTTGTGCGGATGTTTGGCCTTGCTGCCCAACATCCTCTGCACTGCTGCCCATGGCTCTACCACTACTACTGCTACATCTGTACGACAGCTCCCTTTGCATTTGTGCTACTGTAGGTCCTTTCTCCCAACACTACATCTACACTGCAACCCTCTCTCATCACGCTGCATTGTGCTGCTGCTGGTCCTTTCTCCCAACTCTGCATCTGGACTGCAACCCTCTCTCATCATACTGCATTGTGCTACCCATAGCACTATCATTATTGCTGCTGCATTGCAACTCAATTACTGAGACGATGGTAACTGATCTACCCAACCACTAACATCGTTGTTAGGCTAGAAACCCACCTGATGCTGAAGCTCTCTCTGCTACTATCCTGTGCCCCCTCTGTTGCCTCTGCCCTGCTGCAACAACTCTGTGTCTCTTGCAGTGCTGCAACCCTCTCTACGTTGCTACAGATCCCTACACTCTAGCATTGTTCTGCTGCTCCATCTGCATCCGCTTCTACCGAAATCCGCCATCCTGCAACTGTCATGCGGGGCTCCTGTAGCCAAATATGATCCAAGAGTTTGGGTACCTCAAGGATCCTGCCCCTCATCTCCTGTGGTCCTCTTGATTACAGCTCGATGTCATCCCACCTCTTATTGAGGTACATGAGCACTCATGGCACAGTCGTCATCATTCTCTACCTCCTTCTTCGCATTAGTTGGCATTGCCTTGTAGTCAGAAGCCTCTCCCTTATTCTTCTTCCTAGGACACTGGGTTGCATAATGGCCCAGCTCTCCACAGTTGAAGTACTTTATCTTGGAGATGTCCTTCTTCTTCCTCTTCCTGTGTTGCTCTGCAGATGCCAGAGCCGCATCATCTTCCTCCTCTTTCTTGACCTGAGCTCCTTTGCTACTACCTGCCTTGGTCAGCTGTCTGATCTCTTCTTGGCGAAGAGCTGCCCATAATTCTTCCCATCCTAGAATATTCCCTTTGCCCAAAATGCTTTGGACGAATGTCTCCCACTCCTTGAATACTGCGTTCACGACGATTCTCACCATTAACTCCTGATCTGGCGTGGCCCCTATGGAATTTAGTTGGTCCCGAATCTCATGCAACGTGTTGAGGAAGTGATTTATCTGCTCCCCCTTTTGCATCTGATACGACTGTAGCTGATTCTTTAGTAGCATCTTCCTATGCAGGGAAGTGCCTTGATATAATGTCGTCAAGCTATCCCACATTTCCTTTGTTGTATTCTTTTCAGCAATATGCTAAACCGCATGATTATTAACCCCATCAAGGATTATGCACTTTGCCTTGGCCATCACATCCTCTTACTTTTCGTTATCAGCTGGGTCGACTGGGATAGCCACGGTTCTCAACGCAAAGGCCTTGATGCGATGTCTATCCAGAACAGACAGGATCCTGGCCTTCCAGATGACAAAGTTGGATGCTCCGTCCAACCTATCCTGATCCCTCAGTCCGTTCATTGCCATCTCTGCTCTTCTTTTTGACTCCTCTAAGTCTCTACTTCCCTCCTGGAAGTTCTCTTCTACACTCCCTCTGAGTCTCGATTTGCCTCCTGGAAATCCTTCTGCCAACAGTTGAATCGTACCTCTCCGATCCCCTTTGCTCATGCAACACTGATTTGGATTTCTTGGCTAGAAATCCGCCTAGGTAGCGACTCCCTCTACCTTGGTTCTGTCCCATTAGGTACTGTTCTGCCTCGACAACAACAGCACCCCACTAACTTCACACTCCACAATCTGCCCACAGCTTCCTATGCCCCAACAACTGAAGAGACTGAGCCTCTTGGCTCTGCGTAATCCCGACAAGGCCGAATCACTCTTCTGGCCAACCGTGTCACTCCTACCTGGCTGAGTAGGATGACGTGGCTCGTCGTGAGCCTCTCCTGCCTTCATCTGCGTCTCTGCTAGCCTCTCTCTGGCTCGAAATGATGACGCAGGCCCTCTGCGTCACTCCTCTGTTGCTTTCTGCTTAGGAACAACTTCTGTCACTTGGGATAATTGTTTCTGTTGCAAATTCTCTGATTCAACTGGTGCCTTCAGCTCTCCTGTGATCTGCAACGCTCTGATACCATGTTGAAATTTCTATGTCTAACCCGTTAGAAATTTTCCTGCACTATCTAGTTTATTTGACCTACTTTTTTAATTACTAAACAAGTTATTTAACCATATAAATATTGAAATAAACACAATGCAGTCTCAACCATCTACAAATCATTAATTGAAAGAAATAGACAAATACACAAGCAACACCATTATTTTTGGACAATCGTCCCTGGAAAAACCCAACTTGGGAAAATTGGTGAAACAGTTATGAGGGTTTTATTATTAAGCAACTTTTCTTGAGTACAATTAGGTGCCAAACTGGCTCACCCGAAAGAGAAATCAATCTGGCAGTAATACCTCTCTTAAGAAGTAGATATTCGAAAAGTTTGCTCGACGAAAAACTCTCCAACAATGCTCTAAGCACTGCGTCAACCCTCCTAGCCTCTACGTTAGCCTCAAACCCTTTGCATCAATGCTTTGATGCTCTGTGCAGGCTCTCTAGCCCTCTGTGTCACTTATGCAGCCTCTGCGTCACTCACGCAGGCCCTCTGCGCAGTCACTCTAGCTCTCTACGTGGCTACTGCTGGCTCTGTGTCTGCCTCTCTGCCTCTGCGTTGATCTTTTGACACTATCTCTGCCTCTCTGCTATGCACTCGTTGCCCCTTGCTGCAACTCTCATCACTGGTTCGATTTCTCTTAGCAAACCCCACTCTAGAAAATCGAACTGACTGATCATTCTGGTGTATCTCCAACTAACCCTCAAGCCTCTTCTTATACTTTTTCTGTCAAGTCTTCAATGGTCGAGATTAAATCTCAAATCAACGGTTAAGATTGGATTTGGCTTGATCCATGTCATTTAGAAGTTAGAACATCCTCACCCAGTTTTATATTAATACCCATTAATATTTTAATTTTCCTAAGTTTAGACTTAGGAACAACATTAAAAATATTAAGTATTTTAATATCTCCCTAACCAGGTGGAATTTCCCCAAACTATTTCTGCGTCCTGGAGATCTTATGTGCTTTAGCCTCTCCACCAATTTATATGGCTAGAGCACATACGATGCTACCCCAAATCAACATTAAAAGGTCAATCTTGTTCCAAATTTTTCTCACTTGGGACATTACAGTGGTAACAGAGCCTCGAACTTGGCTCAACCTGCGGGTTTCTTAGTTTAATGTTGCAGATATTATGATTCTAGGGTTTATGTGGCGAGCTATTCTATATTCCAACAGTCAATTTGTGTGGTAAGATTGTTGTATCAAGAGATGAGGTCAATTGCCTGTAGAGGCCGTAATTGTTATCATTGTAACGAACTGAAGTATTTCTTCTCTAGTCAAATCTTTCAAAGCTATAGCCGCAAAATATATTTTGTAGTAGAGGTCAAGATCGCTGACTTTGAAAGACAAAATTTGTGTCTCTATGTAACCGAGTTACTAGTTCCAAATCAATTATCCGCATTGGTTAAGTTGGTGGGATCCCTTAAATTCTTCGGATATGACAAATTTCCACTAAGTGACAACCAAAATATATTTTGGCGACAAAAGTCTCCATCCCTATGAAAATGGTGATTTGAAGAGGCAAAATCATAGTTGCAGGAATCGCCCCCCCCCGGATCCTAAGCCGGAATTGCGACTCGAGGCGAATCGTCCCGGAATCCATAGGCGAAGCGTGCTTCCAAAATTAAGGTGGCGCGATTCCGGATTTTAAATGCGCTTCCTGCCATGTGAGGTGGCGTTGCCCCGGAATCGCGCTTCCGGAGGCGCTTCGGGCATGGGGTGGCGCCACGCAACCTGCCCGGAAGCGCACGCCACCCGCATGCCACCCAGGCGCCACCCGCACGCCACCCAGGCGCAACCCGCGGGGCAACTAGAAAAGTTAAATTTTTTTTAATTTATTTTAAAAATTAACCTAACTAAACATGAGGGGGTGGGTTAGGGTTAGTTTAGGGTGAGTTTAGGGTGAGTTTAGAAAAGAATAAAGTCCCCATTCTCTTCTCATTTTCTCACTTTGAGTTTGTGAGAGTTGGAGAAGAGAAGAGAGGAGAGGAGAAGAGAAGAGAGGAAAGGAGAGGAGAAGAGAGGAGAGCTTGGAGGAGTGAAGAAGGAGGAGGAGCTTGGAGCAAGAGCTTGGAGGACTTCATCTACAAGAGCTAAAGAGGTAAGTTCAAAGCCCAAACTCCCTTGTTTTTTTGAAAAAAAAATTGTATTT